>JAGFPH010002111.1:95246-115858 GCA_018207615.1 Philaenus spumarius | reverse complement strand
ACGTTGTACCGAAACAGCTGTAATGAAATAGTAACAAATACAAAAATACAAGATTGCTACTTGACGTAAGTACATAATATAAGCAAATATCATTAGCTCTGTTCAGTGAGGAATGTACTATAATCTTTCCTTGAGAAAATTAGGATAGTTAGACAAAAGTTTAGGTACCGACCGGTGTTTGTCTTTTCCCTGTAAACCTACGTCTAATGGACACTTCTAAATCTTTCAACACACACGTATAAAATTGGAAGTGTATTATTAACTTTTTTCCCCATGGTTAGGAGATGGAATCATAAGTATTGTTAGGTAATTCAAAAAAACTGTTTTAATTTAATACCCTCATGTGACCGTAAACAAATGTGCCATCCTTGTATCTCGGCCATACTTTGGGTTTGAATACGGAAGAATCAATGACTTTCTTCTGGAACTATTCTATGAAAATATTGGGAAAATAGAACTTAGGGCCTACCCATTACCATCCTAGCGATACATGTAATTATTTAACTAAAGATAATTCATTTGCTCCGTGTGCACTAAAGTTCAACTCGTGTCAGTTACTAGATCGTGTGTTATATTAAATACCCGTCGTCCAGAATCTACTCCAGTATTATACCAAGCTACCGCGAGGGATTTTGACGAGTATTTAATCAGCCCAGTAGAGAGACGCCGTTCAACTGTTTAATATCGGACAGGCGATGAGGAATTATAATTCGTTCTTGACCTTAAGTAACAAAACAGTATAAAAGCAGCTGATGTACAAGTCGTGCAGTCAACCGACCGTAACGTGATTAACTTTGGAACTAATGAAAGTGTTTTCGGTAGCTCACGATATGGGCTTTCTTTTGGCGGCACCAACACCTCATCTTTTATGTACAATGTTGTTTACTTTCTATTTGATCGTGTCTTGTTGGTGTAATTTGTGTTTCGCTGCGCATTTTAATTACAGCCACGCCCAGAAACAAGATCCGTCATCATGGTACTTGCCCGGTTCTGTCACGCAAGAAAAATTCCATCCACTTACTGACAGTATTCCAAAGTAGGTCCACTTGCAACATTCAGTCTATTTTTTTAAATCTCCTCTAAACGTTCTATTCTAGAAAATTAATAAAATAACTTCCTTATGTTTTTATTAAACCCTCTTTTAGAATTGAAATTTAGACACTGATTTAGTAATCAGCCTTGATCTAACGATCTAATTAAAACTTTGTTATTTGTGTACTGACAGGCGACTTCTGGTGGCCATACTGGTTTTTCACCATGTACTGATTTAAATAAAAATTAATATCTATACACTATTCGAGGGATTAATTATAAAATATGCTTAGTCAATTTTCATGTAAAGTATGCAAAATTTAAGTTTGACTTTAAAATAAACTTGAAAATTCATAACTCCTGTTGTTTGAAAATGAGTGAGACAGGTTCTTCCGTCCAATTTTCATAAAATCAACTATAATATTATTGCACTGTAAGTACATTAATTTTAAGTTATTGATATAAATGTAAACCTTGACATTTGTTACAACAAAGCAATTAACTTTAAAATTATCTAAAAAATTCGACAAATATATTTATTAAATTCACTCCACCCATAGTAGAAATAATGGAAGAAACGGTTTTAGTTATTTTAATCGAATCATAAAATAATTTTTCATAAAATGATTTCAAACATTTAATTATATATCTGCTAACTTGTTATTTATGGATTAATTTGAATGAAACTTTATTTAAACAATATATATCCAAAACGTACATTTTCCAAAAAATATTGTCTGGCACAGATTTTAGTTAAAGTATTACATTCAGATACTTAACAGTCGAAATTTATAGGAATGCACCTTTTAATTTGTCGTTTTTTCTACGTATAATTTGCGAAAGAATGATAATGATACAAAATGTACATTTTCAAAATGCCTATACCTTTTGTCAAATTTAAAATGATAGGTTTTTAGGAAACTACTTAAAAAACAACATCCTTATCTTGTTTATTCATTGGATAGTATAAGGAAATAGTATTATTAAACCTTAAATTACTTACAATAACTCATCAGTATGCAACTAATAATTTGTTTTCTCCGGTGTTTCGTATATAGTAGAGTTAATATTAGTCCACATCTGATAAGACCTGTGATAGTTTAAATTCTTTGTAATTAAGTTGTTTTTTTAATTGTAGACTTTTATCATCAGAGAAAGTGAAAGTCTAGTCTTGCGATATAAGTTGAAAGTGCGTTTAAAATTATATCATCTATTATTTTGACAGGAAGCCCTAAGAAATAAATAATTGTTATCGTTGGAAATGAAAGTTGCCGATTTATCACTTAAGATCTCTTTGAGCTTATTAAACCTTCTACCGGACTGATTCAAAACTGAAGATTATTCCTAAACAAATAAATTCTCAACACCTAATACAAATAGTGAGTACTTTTGAGAGAATTTACTTTTGAGGCAAAAACAATGCGTGATTCGCACGCCTTCCCTCTTTCTTATACTTCAATCAAACTAAGAAGGATAATTAAATTAATTATCTAATTAACTAACTAAAATTATTAAGTTACGATATAACAGGAGTAATAAAGATACAAAGATTTAAAAGAAGCAGCGTGACATATTAGCCTAAAATAGAAAATATAGAATGACCTTTTACTGAAAATGCCACTGAGAAATATCCCACATGCCAATATGTTAGGATTATTTGTATATGTTTTTCAATCTTGATGTCATAACCTTTGAATTTGTTTACAGGTTGTATTACCACACTATTACGCATCCAAACAATGAAAAATATTTATTTAGAAATCTGCAGTGCGCCAGAAGGCATGTTTTGTGGTTAAGAGGGGGTTTTAAAGACATTTCAAAACTACAATTCAATCGTTACTTAATTTTAAGGTACATTAAAATTAAATATTTTGAAAAACAAACCTTTTGACTTACTTTGTCCCATTTTAAAATGGGGGTGATAAACATACATTTTTGTTTTTATATTCGGTCACTGAACAAAATTATCCTCATAAATGAAAAATATCGTACAGTGAAAATAGAGTGATATCTACGCAAATGTTTCTCTGAAAGCTGAACATTTTTGTATTTAAACTTTCATCATATTATTTTTAACCTTTTCAAAATAGAAACAAAAGCATTTACGTTTTCATGGTATACTAAAAAGGAGGGTGATTTTCTCCTTCAAAAATTATTTTGTTTATAATTGTTGACAAATCGGTTTATTATTAAAAAATAAAGTGTACATTTTGTTATTAATTAGTGTTAAAAAATGCAACGGACAACGAAAGTGAATTTAATAAAAGAAAAACATCCATTATTATTTTTCTTTAAATGAGCCAGTAACTTGTTTATTGTTATTCTTATAGGAAATAGATCCACTACACGAGACGTGCAGTAGAACCGTAATTCTGAACTAATCCATTACTACGATTCGCCCCAACCACTACTTAAAACAAACTGAACCGACGCGGTTGTTTTACAAAGTCTACTCATGGTTAGTCCTACTTCAATATGTTCTAACCCATCTCAACACGAAATGAATAAAAGGAGCTCCATTCTCGTCTGCTGAGGTAGCTCGTTAACATACTCAGACACTCAATATACCTGACCCTGATCCTCAGTATAACATAAAGCTTTGTTGAACCTTTAAGAAGAGATATATTGTGGTTCTATTTAGTATGGACAATGGTTTCTTGATTTAAGAGTCGCCGCCTGTAGTGAACCCAGACTTGTTATAGTACATTCATTGCAAGTATTATAGGTTAGGTAGACTCTGTCTAAGTTTAACGTTATGACTCGCACATATAGATTAATTAATAGAATCAGGATGTTAAGAGAAGTTATTGTACAAGTAAAGATGTGTAATTGGTTGGTTCTAGTTTAATTGTAAGTATATTGTCTAGGTTTTAGTAATGTTAAGGTTCTAATATCTGCATATTACAGAGAAAAAAAATGTGTCTGATGTAGGCCTATACATACTTAAAAACTTCAAATTACATTTCACTTTGCTTAGGAAATAGACAAGCCTAAGATCATGTAAACATCCTAAATAACAACTAACCGGCCACAACAAACATTAAAGCCTTTGATTTTAGATGTGCAGTAATACAAAGATATACTAATTATAATTGTTTTTTTCCGTTGATTAGGACACTAAATTACACAGCCAATTATAATTACATTAGCTTGAGTAAGACTTATTTTTACTATCAATAGCCTATATTTTTTATGTTCATATGTCACAGCTCCTTTGACCATTATAACATTTGCACAGAATTAAAAACATTGCTTTTTTGCTTGGATTCTGATGAACATATGTATAGTGCGAGTGACAAATGTCCAGGATGTATTTGTTTGGTTATTGCTGGGTGTCATTATGTATAGTGTCTATGTTTTACTGTTGTAATCATACATATTGTACAAAATGATACTATCAGATATTATAAAATTAACACCCTGCATGTGGAATGCTAATGAACATTTTACAGTTTTTTATAAACAGAAAGAATGCGTTTTTTACATGTAAAGAAGATTTATTCATTTCTACATAACCCTCCAGAACATGGAGTCAGTTCTTTGCTGTAATCATGTTAAGAGTTAAAGTTATCAAAATCTAGAAAGTCCATTGTCGTCAAAATATACAGGGTGCTAATTTGATGAATCTTACACTCTTTCATATATATGAGTTATTTATAAAAGACTATATCAGACCTTCATTACATTGATTATTAATTAACAATAATTTTAAAGTTTTAAAGAATCTAATAAATAGTGTATATTTATTTAAATTATCAGTGCACATGAATGTTTCAAAGAAAAAAGGTCCTAAAATACGGAAAAAATAAGTTCTTTTGTTCGCTACTTTGAATTGGCTGGAAATACGACCTAAGTTTAAAAAATGATACACAAAATTATCTGCTTTGAGAGTTTTTTGATTAGACATCCCATTCGTCCTATCATTGTTATTTGTAAGCTTTTTCTTTCTATGAAGTTCAAAATTTTCAAAATATTTGAATACTTGAGGAAAATTGTCCATGTTTAACAAAATTGATTTTCAGGTGCGTCGAAACACTTTTGAGAGCCGGAGTTTCTAGACATATGTGGTACACCACCGACACATAATACTCAGTTCCTCGAGAAGTTGTGGAAGCTATTTAAATCTAACATATCCTCTTCCCCAACGAATCCAATGCTCTTCATGTGTGTCACCGCAGAAGCAGAAGGAAGCCCATAAGTAGGCGTGGAGAACACACACCCTAGGTGCCATTTTTGGCTACACTGTGGACAGCTTGCCCTGAAGCTCAGAATGATCGCCGTTGTCTTGCAAGGCGCCAACCCCAGTAAGATCGCTATGCTTTCGGCTTCTTTTCTTGTTCCGCTGGGGACTTGGCATGTCGCTCCAAGTTGCCAGGTTTCCGTACCGGAAAACCTATACCAACACCAGGATTTGAAGCCCAGTATTCATTCTGGTTGTTAGTACCGTATCTCCATTTACTGGTTTTCCTATGTATCCAACAATCGCCGACAGCCAACTAGACGAAGAGAAGGCCATTTATAATGATATTCTTGGGAAAGTAAAGAAAACAATCCGCAACAGTTTCAATGAAGTAGGGCAATATGGAGAAACAGAATGAGTATAAATGCACCATCTTCGTGAAGCAGGTAGCGGTGTAATACTATTCATCTTCTGTGCTTGCCATATGTTGTCTGGCAACTATTATAGGGCATTACTTTACAGTTTTAATAATTGCTCACAAACAAATCTAAGCTCAGTCACTGAATAATACCAAAGTAGTTTGCCTGGTCAAAATAAGATATAGTCTACTTCTGGACTTTTCATTGCATGTATTTAAGATATTCTTGACTTTAAGGCAGTTTTCTTTTTCTCCCTGTCCAATATAAACTACCTCATCTCTAAACTCTAGTACTTACATAACAGGTGTTAACACATCTCTTTAAAATTTCTTTAAGTAAACGTAATAATATTTTGGATAACCAACAATATATAATTTTATAACGATATTTTAGTCTGTATGCTAACTTTTATGTTAGCTCCGTGAGACAATGAAAATAGTATACCTGTAAATATATTATTACCTGTTGACTCATCGGTTGAAAAATTTCAGATATTACAACAAATATTAGTAAACACTACGCCAAATAGACTTCAACGCTGATAGATTTCAACTTAAGCTGGGCATTTACTAGACCCTCAATTTTATTATTGCAGACCCTAAATAATAGCGTGTTATATTTTTAGAATAGATTTAATTAAAATGATTTGGTATCAGGAAGGAAGCTGTGCTTACACATTGATCAGTATTTGCTTGCCCAAAAAGTATTTTCACCGGACCTAGTTTTTCAATTAAAATAACATTTTTCTATTCATGAAATAGCCTATTTTCGTTTAAAATAGTATCGAAACAAATATTCCACGAAAGGATTTTTCTCCAAATTTCTAATGTCGTAATTGATTACGTACAAAAACATAGAATTTACAACCTGCGTTTCAGAAACAATACGAACTTGCTTTCATTTTTTACTTGCTCTTCGGAATCAGGAAGCACTTTCATGTGTTGCATTGCATACAAGGAAGGTTGGACCAGCGTGGCTCGGAGTAAAAACAAAACGACCAGTTTGCCGTTAACCCGACCAGCTGGCCGCTTAACCGTTACGCCACCTGCATTCAGCCGCTGATGACCCTTTCTCTCATAACTTATAATTAATTATTGTATTATAATAATAGCGTGTGATATTCTTAGATTAGATTTATGTAAAAAGGACATGGTATAAAGGTAAGCTAATGGCATCGAGGAATCTCCGCGCATAGTGTTTGCGAGAGATGATGCAGACGTTTAAGTGATTAAATATTTAATAGAAAGCAAGTGTTTAGTATTTTTTAGAAGTTTAACGATCTAATTTTCATTCTAAAGAGTTAATGCTAGGCTTATAGTAACACTATAAAAACGAGTTCAGGGTCGTAGTTAGGTAATATTCAATTTTCGTCTGTCAATCTAATATAATTTCTTTAAAGGCCATGCCACACAATCATGTCACCTGGTAGGTTACTTGGCATGTCACTGGATGAACCAACATTTACTTTAATCAACTCTGCACCAAGTGACTTTTCAGTTGAGGCTGGTGCTACCTGCGATGTGTTTAAGCTTTCTAGGTAGTTGTTACCAAACTTTCGGAGTGGTACGTCTCAATTTTGGTACTGTGTAATTTATTTTGTGATGTTAAAAGGACAATTCTAATAATAATACTTACTTGTTATGGTCATTTCTGTCTCTGCACCAAATCAGTGATGTCGTTTTCGAAGACACCTAACAGAACCATATTGGCTGAGAAGTATATTACTATTCACACCCATAGGAAGGCTCCAACAAGTGGACAATATTGAAAGTGATTTTTTTTAACGCCGGAGAAAAATGACCAACAGGAGTAGGGCATGCAATAAGAATGAAGAAATCCATGTCTTTACAAAAATAGGAACTCGCTGCATTGTCCATAACATGAATAAAAACAAAAACACTTTTAATGCGTCCTTTAGCAGTTTCAAGCCTGCAAAACAAGCTTTGCTCCGAACGGTGAGTGGAAGTTTTTAATTTGAGGTTTATTTTGTTTATAGTTTATAATTTTATTAAAATCGTAAAAAATGTCCGATTGAATTTCGGACAACAACAGAAACATGTGTTACATCGTTATTTTTAGGTAATATGAACTCGTAAATCAGTATATCACTTTATAATTAGTTTTATTTTAATATTGAACTCGGGCGTTCACGGAAGAGTAGTTAATGGGACTGTAAAAGGGTCGGTTGCGGATGGGTGGCAATAAACCCTCCGGGTCAGTTTGGGCTGCCTCCAGTTAGGGTGCCACTACCTATAGTTATTGTAGACTTAGGAGTTATTTATTACGTAGCTAAAAATCAGAAAAAAAGAAATAATTAACGAAAAGTTGGCTAAAAAAAACTTTATATCATAAAATGGAGTAATTACATGAGAATGGATGAAATATAGTATATGAAATTGTGGGATATGGTGCGTCACTAATTTTGAAGCAAGATAATCATCTGTTTAATAGTTCGTATATAAAGAAAATTTGAAGGTAGATGTAATTGAGTTACCTGCTCTATGTAAAAATACTATTTTATTAAGATATCAAAAAATGTATCCACCATCTTGGATCCGCCATTTTGAATGTAGGCCTAACTTTGTTTTCTTAAATAGGAAGGTGGTCATGTGATACATCATTTCGATGTAGAACTTCAAGAAAAACCAATGGTGAAATTTGCAAATCCATATTTTCAACCGATAAAAATGGCGGCCAAAAAACAACGAAATCGTGTTTTCCGATTTTGTCCCATTTTGATATACTATTTTTGTTTTAATATTAATTATTATTCTTTTTGGATTCAGAATTAAATAAGCTATCAAACGATTTTCCACACAACGATATTTGGTTCAACTACTCGAAATCGATTTTGAAAAAATCAAAATGGCTGTAACTCAAAAAATTTAAAATTTTAACTCAAAATTGATTTCGAGTAGTTCAACCAAATATCGTTGTGTGGCATATCGTTTGAAAGCTTATTTAATTCTGAATCCAAAAAGAATAATAATTAAAATTAAAACAAAAATAGTACAGCAAAATGGGGCAAAATTGGAAAATAAGATTTCGTTGTTTTTTGGCCGCCATTTTAATCGCTTGAAAATCTGGATGTGCAAATTTCACCGTTGGTTTTTTTCTTGAAATTCTACATCGAAATGATGTATTACATAACCACCTTACTATTTAAAAAAACAAAGTTACATTCAAAATGGCAGATCCAACATGGCGGAAATGTTTTTGATATCGTAATAAAATAGTATTTTTACATAGAGTAGGTTCCTCAATCACATCTACCTTCAAATTTTCCTTATATACGAAATATTAAACCGTACCCAGACTTAATTGACACCTGTGTATGATCTTCGAAGGCAGAGAAAATAAAAGACCTTATATAGAAGCAGATAGATGGATGGGATGGCAAAGTCATGGTGCAGCTGGGAGTCCACCACTGGAGAAGAGAGACGCAGGAAAGAGAGAAATTTACTAAAATAATAACCGAGAAGTATGGATAGCTTACCTTACAGATATTGTTTTCACATTGTCATCCAATGAGTTTGACTTACCTGGAAAAACAAGAAAACAAATTTATTAGTATACAAAAACTATTATTACACAACTTTTAAAACATTTATGAAGACTGGTTTAACGTTTATAAATACGTTTCACACTTTAAAAGGGCAAGGCTTTATTATTAATACATCTATATTGAAAATGGTAATATTTTTTCTCTTTACAATACGTCTTTGCTTTATGCCAACAGTGTTGAAACTCATCTGATTTTGATAACAATCTTTTAAGTTCGTAGAATAAATACAATCTTTTCTTCTACAAACGCTTTTTATGGCCTTTTTATTTAACAATATACTATGGCAGCCCGAAGTTGTTGTATTATGTGTTTTGTTCAGATATGTGTTAAAGAATGGATGTACCGGTTTGAAAGAGAGGGTATAGCGCAGGATATGAAATCTATGTACAAGTTGAAATTAATTTTCTCGGGGCAGTTTTAGTCACATTTATATCTTTGGAAATCTATGTTGATCTAAGTAAGTCATTTATGTTACAGCGTTTTTTATGGAATTATACAATTTTACTAAAGTTCAGATATTTATCATAAGGAATTAAATCATGGAACTACTTTACTGCAAGCATCTAAGCTGTGCCATTGACACGCATTGGTTGTAGACCCTTGTAGGGATGATTTCCTACAATTTTAAAATTATAAATTAATGTATTATTCGGGGAAAATAAATAAAATAAAATTCATAAGTAAATAGTACGGTCAAACGAGTCTATGATCCATTTTATAATTGTATTGCATTGCGTATAACTTATAAATAATTAGCAGAATGCCCGGCGTTGCACAAAATAGTAGACGGATTATTAACAACAGTTACAAGTCTATTAAGTTGAATTTGGGCGAATTTCATTTTTTTTTAACAAGGCAGCTAGCAGTATCGTAAGACGTTAATTTAGTGATAGGATATGTCTACTGTAGTTGCACCTTGAAGTAAAAACATAAAGGAAAAGCAAAGTATTGCAACTGTATCCTAAAATAGATTAATAAAGTTGTTGCTGTACAGTTTTTAAAAGCCAAATTTTGACGCTTTAATATGGTGGATATTAAGTGACTTTATAACATTATTGCCATTTTGTTGTTAGTAGGCCTACTATTAAATTTACGACGTTTTTTTAAACAGGAACATTTTCTTCTAAAGTATAATGATATTTAAATTACAAATTGTACACTGTTTTAAACACTTTATCGTTTGAGTTGAAACAATAATATCCAAGAATAAAAAGTCATAAAATTATAATATTCTACCCAAAATACGTAATTTTATAACGCAAAATAAATTGCTTAGTGCAATTAATTAATTATAAGCTAGGAAACTACTCGAGCATCACCATTTAATGCATTGTAATAAAAGTCCCTTCGGGTTATCTATATTTGAAAGAAATGATCATTTGCAAACAAATACAATACTATACAAATACAATTCATGTATCCCCGAGATGAAGGAATCTCGGGGATACATTGAAAGATCACTAACATAAACGAATTGGGAGTTTCATCCAACTCGATATATGTTTCCCATTTAGCCCGACATACATGATCAATGATCAGTTATGAATCAATAAGCTCTAAAAATCATGTTTTCTTTTAATCATCATATTAATAAAACGCTAAGTCAGTCTGTTTGATTTTTCAACTCAAAAACTGTATAGGCTAGGTTCTTGAAATTTTACACAATCATAGACCTTAGTGAGCAACTGCTAAAACCGAAGTTTCAAGTATATAAGTCAAGTGGTTCCTGAGATATAGGTTCCTGAAGTTTCAGAAATTTCCATATTGAAACTATTTCAATATATAAAAAGTTAACAATTAATTGTAAATAAAAACAAATTTATCAGCTGTTGGAATTAAAAACAAATGTATCAGCTCTTGGAAATTAACGCCTTAAGATTAATAATTAATTTTTTCTAATTTTTTACCCGTGGTAAACAACCAAAGGAATTAAAAATCAGGCTAAGAAAAATATTTTACTTTTTAGATTTAAATAATCATGATTATTATTATTATTATTATTATTATATTAGTAGATTTAAATACTAATATTTTTTCTTTGATATATTTGTATATAATTTAAGAGTAATATGTTCAAGTTTCACGTCTCTATCTTCATAGCAAGTGTACGAATTATTATTTATTATGAAATCTAAATCGGTTTTCTTTCTTATATATTATCATTTAAGAATGTGTTCAAAATTTTTGTTATTTAGCTTGTAAGAAGTTAGTGGAATTTATATTTATTCACAGCTTTAGACGGTAGTGACCGAATTCGGCGAGTAATGACATAAATATAAAAAACTTCAGGGAAAGTAAAATAATGAATATTTATTGTTACCCTCGTTTTCACCCTTTAAACGCAAATAATCAGAACGCAAGGGTTCTAATTTGTTTTTGTATCCCATAAGAAACAATTATGAAAAATTTCAGCACGTGGGAATTAAAAGTGAATTTTTTTAAGGTAGCTGTCACATTTTTACCCCTTAAATGTAAGTAATTGAAATATTGTTTACAGAGTTAGCTCCCTCTCTCGTTCTATTTATTTGCTATACCAATTTGGGCCTTATCCGCCAAACAGACTAGACTATATCGAAAATACATACACATTGGATATTAAATACGAACAGACTTTTCTTCATTATAAATATATAGAAGATTTTTATCAGGTGGATTAGGCATCCTAGGTCGACAACTATAACAAAGGATTTGTATAATTAATTGTATTAGCTTATTTGTTGTAGTAGAATGGAAGTCGCCTAGGCTATAGTTACTGTCAGCAAGGTAAGTCTTTAATGATGATCTCTTCTATTGTGCTACAATCTTTTCTGAGTGATTACAATCTGATGATGGAGTTACTCCTCCGAAACACGTCATCCTAAAAACTACGCTAGAAATCGCGTGACCAACTAAACAAAGGCAATATCTAATTAATTACTCTGAGGTGGAGACACAGACAAAGACGTTTTCTCTTATTTTCTAACGCAATACCAGGTGATGATATATCAACCAGAAGGCCTGTGTTTAGAAAAGAACAAGTAAGTTTCTAAAGTTACAAAAAAGGAATAGTCTAGACTTGAGATAAAAGTTGCACTTCTACTAATAGAACAATGTCCAAGTTGATGTACAAGTTGCACAACTTTGACGAATAGAGCTGAAAATCAGTTAAATGTGCTGTTATCAAAACACAAATTTCCAACTAGTAGTACATTGTGACAGTAAAAATGTTCTATCTTTTCCAAAAGACAGCTTCATCAGAACAAGTACAAGTATCATTTCGTATATGTTATTAATGGGCACTGATATACAATTTGGATTAGTAGGTACAATTACGTAAACATGCATTTATTATCTATATATATAAAATCGAAATACCACTGACTCACTGATGATCAGTGGTATATTAGTGGCTATATCTCAAAAACGACAAAACATATTAACTTGAGCCTTAACATAGTGGTTCCCCTTATGCTCTAGATGTGCAATAAGACGGAGTTTTAAAATAAAGAAATAGAAATAAAGAAACAAGTCAAATGCCACTGACTCACTATTCATCACTATTTCTCAAAAATGTTAAAACATATTAATTTGAGACTTAACATAGTGGTTCCCCTTATGCTCTAGATGTGCAATAAGACGGGATTTTAAAATATTTTGCGTTTGGTTATTAAAACGTAAACTATATATATATATATATATATATATATATATATATATAATCGAAATACCACTGACTCACTGATGATCACTATATCTCAAAAACGACAAAACTTATTATCTTGAGACTTAACATAGTGGTTCCCCTTATGCTCTAGATGTGCAGTAAGACGGGATTTTAAAATATTTTGCGTTTAAGGTTATTAAAACGTAAAAAGCATATTTTATACACTTACGCTAAGAAAGTAGTACATAGTGTAAATAGCGTATTAACAAAGAGTATACGGGATGCATTTGAAATTGATTTTTTTTTATCCAGCTTAATCCGTAGCGAAGCACGGGCACCCAGCTAGTATTAATATAAATGTTATGGCATCGAAAAGAACTAGCCTTATTAATAGTTTGAAAAATGATATGTTCTTCTAAAATGATTATTTATAAAAAAAATTATGCTATTTTTCAGTAGAATTTCTATTAATGGCGGATTTTATACTTTGAAATAATTTGTTTGGGATGAAACTTGATTAGAAGTAACATAAGGAAGGCTGATTCTTTTGAAGTCGAAGCCTATTACCTATAACTCCTATTATATCATAAACTTAATATTATATTGTGATTTTATTTTGATATTTAATATTGTTACGTGGCAGGTAACTTCCATGTTAATAAAATATAATAAATATACTTTAGCTTGAAGAATAAGAGTGTGATAGCAACCTTGGTCAGGAGCAAAGCCTTTACCCGCAGCGAGTAAACTAAATACACGATCAGACTAGCAGAGAGTATCGAATGTTACTAAAGGAGCATAATGAAATCACTCCGACGAGATGAGTTGCGTGACTATAACCAGTGGACGATCATCCAAGCGAGGCACCGTCACTTGACTACCTTAACTTTGAGGTTACGATTAATCCTCCTCCTTTACGAAAAAAATACAATAAAAACCAAAAAGTGATGTAATAATTATGAGTGGAATAGGAATTGGGCTGGCGTGGAAAGAAATTTTAATTGCTGATGCACAAAGGGAAGTAATTATATAGGATGGCTTGTATCCTATTACTTTAAATGAGCAATTCTTGTATCTATCTTTGTTTGTATCTTTGTATCTTTGTATCTGTCGCGGATCTCGAAAACGGCTCTAACGAATTCAAAGAAATTTTGTATTTTGGTGTAGTTTAGATTTTTAAGTACATCCATATAGATGTATTTCGTGTAAAAACGCAATTTTTTGAGAAAATCTAATTTAAAAGTTGAAAATTTTTAACATAGGGTATTATGGGTTGCCATGTTGGTTACAAAATAACAACGAAATAGTAAATAAAGCAATCAAAACAGCTGTTTATAAACAAGATATGAGATTGAGTATTATCCAAAATCAGCTGTTCATTGGATAGTTTTTAATTACTGTTAAAAAAACAATCTAATTTATACTGTTTTAGCACGTTAGAATTAGAATAAATTGTTCCTGATTTAACAATTTATTTTGTCAAAAAAAGTAAACTTGGCAAAAATGGATAAATTCTAATAGTCAATTTTTTAATATAGGCCTGGCTCATTTCTGAAACATAGTATTGAGGTTATGTTTACTACTGTATATTTAGGCCTGGTTTCAAAGCTTTAGTTGACAGAAGATAGTAGAACTAGGACTAAAATCGTAATGAAAGCCTCTCACGTTTCTAAAGCATGTATTTGAGGTTATAATTAATCTTGTAATTACCGTTAATATATTTAAGCCTGGTTTCATAATTTTACAACGAACCAATGTACAAACGAGCCAAAGATTAACTAGATTCTTTAGCGAATTTTTCAACTGCGAGCGAAGCGAAGAGTCCAGGGGCAGAGCCCCTAGTAAGTGTAAAAAATGTCAAGTGATAGTATTTTTTTATTTATTCTTAATTGTTTTACTATGATACACTTGGATTAATAACTATTTAAAGATTTGTTTCAAAAATAGGTACTTGTGCAAGTAAAATTTCTGGTAATTCCCGATTTGAAAAATAAATGGTTGTTACTTCACTATCTATAATAAATCTGAACCACATTTATTTCATCTTTGTTTGTGAAAGGATTTTAGAATTCTGGTAACCATGAACAATCAAACCTTAATACCTTAACAGGTTGTGTAAACATTTTTATCTATAATACCGTAATACAGAATTTATTTCAGCACCTTTTTTAATATTCAGGTAGTAAGTACGCTTTAAAAAGCAGGAAAAACGGAAAATTGTGTTACATTATTTGAAGCTTTTTACCAGGGACGTTTTAAATAAAATTTGAAACTTTCTAAACTTACTATAAGAGAGATTGAAATCATTTTATCTGATTCATTTTTGTACGATGAATACAAAATTTTAACTTTTAGTACTTAACATC
Organism: Philaenus spumarius; assembly: GCA_018207615.1. Lineage (NCBI taxonomy): Eukaryota > Metazoa > Arthropoda > Insecta > Hemiptera > Aphrophoridae > Philaenus > Philaenus spumarius. The sequence continues at coordinate 100,653 of JAGFPH010002111.1, read as the reverse complement.
ACACCTCAATTATTTCAAGTCGTTCTTGTTGGAAATTGTATGTAGATTCTGGAATTATCGTAAAATTTTACAAAATATGCATTCATAGATATTTCAGTTTTACTTGCACAAGTAAGGATTTTTAAAACAAATCATAAAATATTTTTAAATCCAAGAGCGTGGTACTGTAGTAACTAAATTAAATATGCATTTTGTTGTAACTAGAATCGAGTAATTTATCACCAATAATTTTATAACTTTTATTATCAGCCCTCCTCTAATTCATTCTTGAATTAAAAACTCTGAAGCGAGCAATTTAAACTACTGAATATACAAGGCCACATACGACGCTCGCTTGTTATTGGGTCATTTGATTAGCCTTCTTACATTAATACAGAACTGAGTTACAAAAACTCACCTTCATCAAATGTCAAGTCAACATATATTATTAAGTCTACAACCGTACATTCAGAACATTAATCTTGGAATGATGATCGGATGAAAGAGATCATTTAATACGCAATAAGAAAACGTTTAGTAGAGCGCAATCAGATTGTATCTTGAAACACGCTACTGAACCAATTTTCCACGCGGTATAGGCCTACTTTTGTTATTTTCATCACCTACTGTTTGACTAACGTTTAGAAAAGAAAAAAGCCTGCAAATTTGTTAAAAGATATGTAGATTGGTGAAATTAGAGTTCTACCATACGTTTGATGGAAAATGGAAACTATTTTAATCGCTCAATGAGGTCTACGTTATGAGTAATGTGAGGGTTTACTCTGCTTTTCGAGAAAAGCTTCAGCTGCCATATTGCTTATTTGTTAAGGACAAATACAATTTTTATAACACTTGTGAATATTAATGGTTGCATTACAATCAATAAATAGCAAATACAAAATTTAACATACAGCAGACAAAGATTATCTCTAACAAATAATTATATTAATGTAAATATACAAAAGGTTGAAATTCGTTCATGCCAATATAATACACATCTTTTATAAAAACAAATTTATCTCATTTTAAAATTGAAAACCCTTTAGGGTCTTTAATGTTATGCAGGGAGCCAATTATTTAAGGTTTAAGTTTGCCTATCTACTGCTAAATTTTACCAGGTTCCCCTGTATCCTATGAAAATTGTATATTCCTCTTGAACTATAGCAATGAATTTGGTAATTTTTAATTGTGTTGACATGGTTTTGCACTGCTAGTAAAATAACTCTGTAGTTATAAAGTGAGAAAATGGTAAAAACTTTGTGTTTTTAAAAAATAATAGCCTGCTACTATCACTATTAAATATAATATTCAAAGCATTTTCTGTAGCACACATAATTCTATTATTATGTGGGGGAAGATGCACTTTCCCAAATTTCAACGGCGTAGGATATAAATGAAAAGATAATGTCAACACAATGAGATAAATATCTAAGAAAGGTTACTGTTCCAACTCTTCTACAAACTATGACCAGTAGACTCTACATATGAAATTAATTTATCATGAAATACAAAAATAAAACATTGAAGGACAACACAATAGCTACCAGGTAATTAAAGTCAATTACAAATGTGTTCAAGTTCAGCGCATTATTAAAAAAAAAAAAAATTGTTAGCGACCTAGCAACTGAGGAGCATGTAATCTTAAAATCGTCGACTACTTCATTCCGGCACACCGTGGATATGACGTCAGCACATGACACCAATTTAGGTAGGAGAATTGAGGAATATCATATGTATATAACGAATTTATTTTTAGTGAAGGTCCCAAAATTTATCCCGGACTTTCACTTAACTTTGTTTTAATATCATTTATATAAAGAATAAAAATAGTAAAGGTTCCAAAATTGAGCCTTGTGGAACACCACATTTAACTAAACCAAAATCAGCCTTAACGTTAAATCAGAGGAGTTATTGTACATAATTTAAGTGCACTGGTACCTATCTAATAAAAAATGATATAAGCTTATAAGGCAAACCACGAACACCATAACAACTAAGCTTATCAAAGTTAAAATTCGTAATTTTAATGCAATGTTTTAAAGATGTATGGTGAGTTTCAAGACGATATTGTAAAATTAGCTAAAACTGATGATAGGATATGGATAATGTTGTGAAACGTTTCGAAATGAATATCATTAAATAAACAGCTATACATTTAAACGTTTAATGGAAAGGTAGAAATGTTCTAGGACACCTGGTATTATTCATGTAACCAACCGTTAGGGTAAACTACGTTCGTCTTGTTCCTTTTAGTTCCTTATAATAATAATAATAACCACCTGATATAGCCGTTGTTATTCTGTTCTTAATTATTATTAGTTATTGTATATTACTATCAATATTATACCACATATAAAATTTGTTTTTGGATGCATTATGATTGTAAACTGCAATACAATTTTTCATGTAGCGCGTCTTACCTAGTTTATTGTTAACACTATTTTTCCCAAATTCCAACTTTGAGTGCGTATAGCTCGAAAACAAAGACATTAACAGAAAAACGGGTTACGCCATTTTTGTTCTTGTAAAATTGTAAATCGGAGACATGCGTCATATGCCTTCCTACCAATTAAAAAAAAAATATGAGTTCGATTTAATATGGCGGATTAAATATTAGCCCAGTCAACTAATGATTCTAGAAGGAAAGTCAATAAGCGGAAAGACCAACTATGGTACATTGTTTGGGGTACCTAGTAGTATAACATACTGAAAGTCCTTGACCCTAGGGGTGGCGGAAGAGGGGGGAGGCGGGTTAAAGGTACCATTTTTTGATTTTTTGCCTATATCTCAGTAGGGGTTGGTCTTACAAAAAATATACACGTATAAAACATTAAAGCTGACAAAATTCTCTACATTTTTTATGCCTTTAGAATTTTTGCTCTCTGTAACCGTTAATGAGATATACGCTCTCGAAAATCGGTAATTTTCGAAAAAACCTTTCTTTCAATTAGAATACTTATTATTTGTTCCCCTTCCGGTTTACCCTCGTGAGCTCTCTCCAGTTATTATCTCGTTCGTAGAAAGTCAAATTATTGTGTATTTCGCCTCAGTATATTATTTTATTTTATTATTATTATGTCGCTATGTCGACGGAAAAATGTTTTGTTTCTCGCTTTAGTTGAGTTAGTTTATATAATGTCATACGTCCGTAGGAAGTCGAATTATTGTTTTTCGCCTTTATATTTTTTTATTATTATATCCGATATATTGTATTAGTATTATATGCTGTATATTTTTTTAAATTATATCAGTTATATTTTATTAGTATTATATGCGGTATATTTTAATTTTTATTATATCCGGTATATTTTATTGTTATTATTATTATATCGCAATGTCGAAGCAAACTTATTTTGTTTGTGACAAGAACTTGACCGAGAGTGGTGGGAAAATGTCCTGTAAGAGTACAAAAGTAAAAGCTTCACTGATAAGTGCCACTTTACAAAGAAATGACGGAAAAAGCTCCAACCTTGTAGGTTTGACATCCCTCAAAGTTCATTACACATGCAGTCTTTGCATCGTGGTTTTTGTAGGCTATACTTTGAATATCCAATGTCCCAAAAATTATAAATTTGAATGATAACGCAAAACAATATATATATTGTTTTAGTCTACTAAGACTGACAAAAGCTTTACTTCACTTGAATACTAAATCACAAATGACACTGAGAGAGAGAGAGAGAGAGAGTTGGACTAGACAGTCCAAACTATTCCCATTTGCATTTCAACATTCCGTAACCAGTCTTATGTTTATGTATTTGAAGGGATAACAAAGGGAATTATTTGTTTGTTTTGTTTCCAAAGTTGGCAGAGCCTCCATTGTTGTGGTGGAGGTGTACGTCTATATAAGGCACACCACAAGTACGCCGATAGGTCAATAACCTTGATGTAGCTATAGCTATCAAATCGTAGGTCCAATCTTAGAGAGCGCATCTAATGGTTACGATTTCAATGGTAACATCTGCTAATTGTCTCATTCAGTTGCGTCTTTTACAACTATTTTAAATTGCATTATTACTCTCGGACGGAGATGTGACTTTGTGAATTGAAATGTTTAGGTTGTTGATGTTAGGAAAACAAGTAACTGACTATTCTGTTAATTATTTTTTAACTAGTAAGCCCCCGTGAAAAATCACAGGCAGATTAATAAGGTACACATCAGAAATAGCTCATGTAAAAAAATACCATTTAAAAACATCATACTTTATATATGCCTACCTAACAATGCTGATGGGGATTTTTAACTCAGTAAATGTGTACTGTAAATGTGTAAGGATTATAAAAAATGTAGGTTTATTTGTTAAAAAAACGTATTTATATACGACATTATATACTTAAAGAAAGATAGAAATTTTATCTTTTAATAGCTTTTCATTTCTTATTGATTGATCAAAATAATTTAGAAATTATTAATATTATCGTGAAAAAATTCATAATTGAATAAGTTTATATTTTTAATTTATTTTTTATGTTATTTATCCACATATGTACATGATATTTTATTAATAAATTTACATGGATTATCTAGTCACCTAAATCCAGTAGCGGTGACTAGGAAAAAAGAATATAAAACTAATATTAGGCCTACAGTCCACAGAAATATTTATATTTTACTTTCGTGCGGCATTACTATGACGCCTGCTCTGCGCAAACGTTATGTAAAACAAAACACAATACTATTAAACTAAAAAATTAAGAACTAAACAACATAAATATTTTATAAAAACACTATGTACATCCAAGTCTGCGCTTAGATACCACCAGAAAACTCTCAAAAGCGAAAGATAATTATTTCAGAATATTGGTTATACTATCTATGTTACTTGTTTTAAATAACCAATCTTTGGATTTATGTAAAAATATTTTTAATGTTGCACAGATCCTAATTTCCTTTGGTAGGCAATTATATGCCTTCGGTACTACCGCCAAAAGAGAATTTTGAAAAACTTTTCTAGAGGCCCTCGGTCTTCTCACATGCAACAAAGAATGACCTCGCATACCATCTTATATAACATACTAGCTGACCCGTACGGCGTTGCCCGTGGTGGTTGGTATTTTCAGTCTTTTTAACGTAATTGTATTCTTTTTAAGTGTTCAGTCAGTGAGTGGTATTTGGCTTTTATATATATAGATCTCAAATAATAAAAGCACTATTGTCATAATAATAAAAGATCTGAAATTATGATTTTAGTAACTTTAATCCCCCCAAACCCCTCCTAAAATTTCGAAATTTTTCAAACCCTTTCTTAGTGAGCACCTATGGCCCTAGAGGAAGCTACATACAAAATTTCATTCCAATCTGTTCGGTAATTTTTGAGAAATCGTGATTTAGTAATTTTTATTGAAGAAGTCATTTTTTAATAACTTTGATCCCCCAAACCCCCCCTAAAATTTCGAATTTTTTCAAACCCTTTCTTAGTGAGCACCT
>JAGFPH010002111.1:79404-95236 GCA_018207615.1 Philaenus spumarius | reverse complement strand
TTCGAATTTTTTCAAACCCTTTCTTAGTGAGCACCTATGGCCCTAGAGGAAGCTACATACCAAATTTCATTCCAATCCGTTCGGTAGTTTTTGAGAAATCGTGATGAGTGAGTCAGTGAGTCAGTGAGTCAGTGGGTTTTGGCTTTTATATATATAGATAACATCTTTATATGATATACGAAGATGTACGAATGTTTCCGAAGTTAAACGAATAGGTATTTCTTCTTTAAATTTGTATAAACGACTACATATTAATGATAAAAGGTTGTATTTATATAAAGTTTATAACTTCAAAGCAAATTTATAACGTATTATAGCATACATTAGTTCAATAACTCATATTTAAAAAAATCAACTTCATAAGAAATTATAACGATTGAAGTTGTAAACATAACATAACCCCAAAGTATAATCTACGGTGGGTTTTGTTTAAGTATTACAGATGATGGGTGAAATCAGCTGTTATATTATATTCTTACTCACGTACGTACGTACACTCGCTTTTATAGGAGTTGATATGTTTGTACTAAAGCTCTTCTTCTGTATTTTAAAATTTTACAGTTTGGCAGGAATAGTTTACACGTTACTTTTTACGTGTAACATTTAAAAAATTACTTACAGTAAATTTTTTTTACTGTCATATAAAATAACAATTAAAAATGTATCGTTACTCTCTCTTTCCGTCTCCCCCTCTCTCCATTTAGTCAATTTATATACAATTAAATTGCACATACCATGCAAACAAAGAAAAATAATTCGACCACGCAGCTGAACCGCTGACATGAGCTGAGCATATTTCCAAAATTAAGTTTATATGTTTAAGGGTACCAACCAACTATTTGGGAAATAGGCCTACCCACGAAGGCGCTGAATAGCTGACTCTAAGCCCATGTACGAAGTATATTAGTAGAATTTGTTTGCACCTCAACCTCTATTCCCGGCACACTTGTTGCTTTGTTCTGCTCGCAGCAACCTTGCTGCTTCGGACTATAAATTGCGCTTTGCGAGTTTGCACCTCGATCTTGTGGCCTCGGATTATTGACAACTTCGCTTCGCCTTGGATCAGAAGATCCCACAAGTGGATTTTAACCTCGTTCTTTTATAATATTTTACGTTTTGATCGATGTTGGGATAACCAGGTCGCTTTAAAAAAACAAAATGAGCAGGATAATAATATTATATATTTATTTTTTTAGATAAAACCCCCAAAAATTCATTATAGCACGAAAAATCTCAAAAAAAGTTCTTTAGGTCAAAAACGTGCTTCCGGTTGTTGGATTTTTTGTCTAACAAACTCGTTCGAGCGACTTAGAAATCCAATGTCTGTATTAAATTTGGACAAAATCGAATATTAGAGTGTTGCACACACATAATATATGCATAAACTCTCAAATTAATACACGCCTATTTAAAGGAAAAACGTAATAACCATACGAAATAAATAGATAATACTGAGAGACATTGAAAAATCAAACAGTTATAATCAAAAGCCCTAATTGTTTAAAAAAAGCTAAAACCTACGAAGAAAATACCTCACACCATTTAAGCGCCTAAACAGTCTAGTCTTTTTAAACTAGTTTGTTCCATCCCGGTAAGTCCTAAAGCCAACACGCAACCACCTAGGTCCAAGGAATAACAATTTTGTCTCAAACTGTAAAACTTATTTTACATTGCTAAAAACTACGTTGCACTAACACGTGATTGATAATTCAGCTTACCGTAAAAGCAACTACGAGTACGTTCTGGCTTACTTGTGTCACGACAGACAGCTGGCCTAGTGACAAGCTGATTGTGCTTGTCAAAATAACGAATATACGAGTCCAACAGCGGCTAGAACAACTTTAAGAGTTGTTTTAAACACATAGATTCAATTCAATATAAGTTAGTAAACCGTTGTGTAGGTACACTGTTTTCAAAACGACCAACATTTTCGAATCAAGTATAAAAAATATTCATTTGAGGCATTTAAAATATTCAATTTTAAAGAACTAGGTAATATATGTGTTTTTTTTAAATAAGAATATTATTTACTTTTTTCACAAATTGAGTCAGTCAATACTAAAAGATATACCGTATATTTTCTTTATTATTTTATTGGGTAACGTTAGCGAATGTGAAAAGAAGACAAATGCACATTTACATATTTTTTATAATGAGTTTTAAATGCGAATCCTTAAGTAAAATAAAATACGACTCGCCCTCCAAGGATTCCGTACCATCAGCTGACATTTTGTCAGAAGTGTTTCCAAAATGATAAATACTAAAACTTTTTTTCCTTCTTCAAATTTTTAGTTGCGACATTTTATAAAACAGAGGTTGGCGTGGTTTTTTAAAGGAAACATTTCATTATCACCTTTCCAAAAATGTTGGAGCTAATAGTTTTCCTATAAGGAGACTTGTTTTTTTTTATTTCAGCTTCAATACTTTTTCATATATATGGGAAATAGAGTTTTGGGAAAAATTTTTGGGAATATCTTGAAAACCATCACTCAAAAAGTAGAGGGCAAAAAATAATACACATCTTTTTATTGTGGGTGGTGGTGTTGTCGGCGGTTTACGAGACATCGAATCAACGGTTGTTAGCCAAACAAAAGAGTAAACACAACAGAAAATAATATTCTTATGGAGACTAGATCTAGAATAGTTGAGGCTTTGAGATGTAAAAGAAACTTCCGGACTCTCACAAATCCAACACCAATAATTTCATTTCCATTGTAATCCCTTAACAAGACGTCATTAGATCATCATTTAAAGTAAGCTATACTTTTCCGTGAACATAACAGGGATAATCAAGACATATTTGGGAAGCTAAAATACGCTTTCCTTTCGTGCAATCGCTTCTATTGTTTGAGTGTTTACAAATTGCGGTTATTACTTGTTCCGGGCCTAATGGGCGAAAGTACGGAGTAGGCACCCAATCATTACTTCTGTATTCAATGAGCACTGACCCTTTGGCGAAAGAATGACTAAATATTCGCGGGGAAGTGTTTTAAAATCTGTTTAGAGAAGTAGGATTCACTGTAAAAGCACTACAACAAAACATGTTTATCTAAAAATTTAAATTTATGATTCCTTTTAAAGAACATTAGGTGAGGTTTATGTTTCGTTTTATACTGGGGACGCAGATGTGCTTCACATAGGGCAGATGCGTGCTTCACATTTCATTAAAAGTGTAGGATGAATCATAGCTAACATGGTAAGTATAGTATTAAATGTCTAAATCAAAGTATTAAGTTTATGATACAAGTGTATTAAAAAGGTATACTAATGTGCATTAATGAGGTATACCCTAAACGTAACCTAACAATTAGAAAACAAGTTGTTCAAGAATGAAATCAGCTGTAGCTTACAATGAATGATCAGAACAGTTGATTTTGTACTAACACTGAACATCTTCGGTCGAAAGAATTATGTATTTTAAATTAACCCAAAAATATTTTTTTAAAGTATTTATAGACCTGAAATTTATTTTAAACTATGGTAAATTTTATTTTTTTGTCCACCGACTTGGGAGTCGGACTGTCAAAATGTTTAAAATTATAGATTTATATATTATTATTTTATTATTACCTAATTAATTAGGAATAGTTTAAAACAAATTCTAACTGAATCGGTCAAGTATTTTCTACAATAGGTTTTGTGAAGCACTGTCAGGGGATTTTGCCCTTTTCGGACGTGTTGTATAGTCGCTATAGTGCATAGTGCAGCAGCAGGAGCCCTATTATTCAGAATGATTTTGTTTTGAAAACCACTTTCAACCACTTGCTATACGACAGCAATAAAAAAGGTACACCAAGTCCTAGCTAATCCTGAGTTGTTTCAAAAATGCCTGCAAGGAAAAAGCCAAAATCCAAACTAGTCGTACAACAATGTTTTGTGGACTCGCGTACCCAAAAATGTTTTCGTATATGTGGAAACATTAAAATTTGGGGCATATGATGCTGCAGCCATTTTCAAATAAGGCAATATTGCAAAATGTTTGGTTTAGAAAAAAACTAGGCTTACCTGTGGGAAAGGAATGTGCTAAAGTATTAACATTCACGGATACACTGAGTATTCAAAAGATTGAAAAACAAATTTTAGAACTGCGGAAGAATTAGGTCGGTCAACAGAAACCTCAAAAAGGAAGCTGGAGGAGCTCTATGAAGAGGAAGAAGATCCTGATAACGTATCTTTTGCATCTGGACATTATTAGAGCTTACCAATGTATATATCACATATATTTTAAAATTTTAATGAAAACTTGTTTTCCGCAAATTGGGTTTTTTTTACAAGCCTGTACCTGTTTCTCAGGATCTATGGAAACTATGACGCTGATTTTTTGTACAAGTGTAATTTATATATCTTTAAATAATTATAACATTTCATTGCATTAAACAAAAACAATAAAATGTTTTGTTACATTTTCAAACCAAGTAAATAGGCTACATTTAAAAAATTAAAAGTATTGGTTATTTTCTTACCAAAAGTTATAAAAATTTAGACATCAGTACTATAAAAAAGGTGTAAAGATTTCAATCTCAGTATCTTTTCTTGATACTGAGAAACAAATACAAAAAAACTTCAAATTTAACATAATAAAGATAGGACGGTTCCGACTCCCCTAAAGGTCATATGTTAGATATTGATATGTAACACATAGACAGTGAGTGATCACTTTTCAGGTGCCTTTACTTATCATTTCGAACTATAGTGGTGTATGTGGATTATACAAGGCTAAGTAAAGTATGGAAACTACTTTATATTTTGTGATCTCCTAAAGTTCGAAAAAAGGATGACTCGTCATTGCAAGACAGTGTGGAACAAAAATACACTCAACCATCCACAAACTGTAAAACTTGTTTTTATTTTATTTAGCGACGTTTTGCCTTGTTAGTGTAACCACAACACAACAAGTATGCTGCAAAGCAAGATATTTGTTTATTTATTTAATTAATACCTCAGCAGTTGGTAATATTTTTCCCACAATGTGCGTTTGTAGTGTAAAATATGTATGTCAACGCGGTTGAATTTAATCATTTTTCCAACCTGTATATTTGGATTTGAATTTCGGTACGCTCTGTAGAACACTGTTTGTTGGATTTGTATTACAATTAAAAGCCAATATAAAAATCAAATTCCACAAACGTTTACCTACCATTGAAGACTGCAATCATTGAGAAACAGTAACCTCCTTATTCTTATTTTAAGTTAAAGTAAGCTGTCCCACCTGAAAATTGAATGTGAGACATCAATCATTAAAGACAACAAGGAAGACACCCGTAAATACCCCAATGCAGACAAACAATGTGGTCAACTAAATCCCAGAATAAATCAGCATTTGGCAAAATTTTCTTCTAAGGAGACATTAAAAATCGTAAATCAAAAATAAACAACCACATGCTCTTTCCAGATTATATTCTGGATTAATTATAATATAATAACCGAAGATCCTCTCATCCAGAACAACTGGAGGACACCCTAGTACATGCCTTCAACTTGAACTTACGAGTGGACCGAAACCCATTGATTCAGTCAACACTAAGAGCCTGGTGCTCGACGAAACTAACCAAGACACCAACTCCAGGATTGATCGGAAAATAGATATCACCCACGACATTAGTGTTAAGGACCTTCATGGCGCTCTATATGTGTTCAAAAGGTTTTGAGTACAACCGCTGTTCAACCAATCCTGGATGTCTTATGGAGGAGAAGTAAACAATGATTGTATAGTTTACCACAATTGTGGTAGACGATGACTTAGCGTTCTTCAGGTGGTCGGCATATAGTGTGTGAGTACACGGGGCACATCTTTCTGTGTGTATTACTGTTGTAAGTAAATTAAATTTGTTGTAATAATGTTTTAAATATATAAAACGTAACTTAACAAGTAAGATAGTCTATATACAAAATAATAATAATAATAATAACAATATTCGCTATTATACGAATAAACTACCGTAACTGCTGTATGTCTCAGCTCCTATTGGGCATAAAAGTTCGACCGACCATCCATGAAAGTGTGAGATGACTATTTACAAAATACAGGCTATTTCATAAATGTACAAAATACCGTTTTCTGACAGTTTTAAATTGTTAAAGTATGCTTACTATTTAATATGCCGATTCTCAAAAGACATTTAGTTTAAGGATTTGTAAAAAAATAATGTAATCTATTTCAGAACTATTCCTTCTAAATATTCGCATTTATTTCAGCTTAGTATTATAGCTTGGGACTTGAAGACGAGAAATGTTAACTACTGGAAATCCAAATTGAAGATCACTAGATTCTAATACTAAAATAAAGCGAATATTAAAAATTATTTAAACAACGAGTATAACCATATCTACGATGATAGACACTCAAACACCTATTGGTGTATTCTTATCTGCAGAGTCAGAATGTAGTAAAACAATAAACATAGCTTCACATTGACTTAACTTACACTCATGCGTACAAAGATAAACCACCATCCTACCTGTAGAGTTACAGCTTGCAGTTCTTCAGTTAGTATCAGATAAGGGTTGTTGGAGAAATGCACTGTGGGACTGAGTCCGATCAAAATACGAGACACAAACATGTCGGCCAGAACACTTTACACGTAACTATTTAACATCTTGTACCGTCGCACTAAACCAGAGTTAATTATGCCATGTTCTCTACTTTCACAGTCATCTAATAATAGTTATTAAACATTTAAGCTCTACATCTTTTGTAATCTATATGTGTGATAGGTGGGCATTTTAACACCTGACAGTGAATTCAATTTCTATTTGCGACCAGACTTAATAGAAAATAAAATGTATGCGTTGAATTTAATTTTATATTTTTGTTTTTAATTAATACTAAGTATATTTAGTGTGTTGCAAAAGATTAATGATTTTTTTACTTAAGCACATTAAAATAAAAACAGAATCGTAGTAGGATTTCTCGTTTGTCTGTCTGTCTTCTGCACTATCGAATTTCTCCAGAACGGATAAAGGTAATATCAAGCTGAAAACTTGGTTTTGAAATATATTCCAAAAATTATAAACTCCAAAAATGTTTAAAATATATTGTATATATTACACTTATTTATATTTATTATAGTTTATGAAAGCTAAAACAACAAATTTCAATGTACCTCTGTCCCCAAATTTGTTCTACTTTGCCCCCTAATTTGTTTGCAATTATTGTAGAGTTATTGCGCAAAACTACAGTTATTATTGTTTGTACAGTTATTGTTGTACCATGATTGTACAATTACTGTGCAATGATTGTGCAACGCTCCAGAACCAGTAAACTGTAACTTTGTAGTACAAAGTTTGGTAATAAAGAAGGAAAAAATACCAAACTTTGTTTTTGTGGGTAATAGGAAGACATTTTAATAACACCGTAAGCTTGGGTATGGTTGGTATGGGCTTTTTATGAATACCGCAAACGATTTTTCAGAATTTGCGATGAGTAATTTTCAAGATATTCTCAAAAAAATATAGGTCATTAAAAAAACAACTCACAGTCTAATTTAGAAAGTGTTGCACCTGACAATTTGGAAAACCTGTGGTATGAGTTACTCATAGACATTTAGGAAAACTACAGCTGATCTAAACTTTTGTGAAACTCTTATGAAACTTTACTAAACTGGTCTTTCTCACTCGCACTCGAGTATAACATAGTACTCCTAGTCTAATGTTTGTTTGTACGCATATAAAAATTACTAGTAAACCAAATCTGAATCGTAAAAAGACGTATTTTGTTTTACTTTAGTCCACACTTTATGCCTAAAGGCTTTATGGAGGACGTGGATTGGAATAAATCACGGAAAAGTCAACAATAGCAACATTCAAACCTACGGAAGTCCTACCATTGCTTGTTTAAATAGCATGCTATCAACAAAGGTACCGTCAACGTTAGTGTAATCCGCAGTAAATAATCGTATCTCGTCATGCAGTACCACATTTTTCATGATAAATTCATTACTTAATATCACAGTATTATGAAAGTAAACCAATTATTAACCGATTACAAGAGATAATTTGGTTGCTTTTGAGAAATGTTTAGCCCAGTAATAGTCATAAGCGATATTTTATCTTTAAAATTATAAATAGAGAAAACAGTCGATTTAGAGGTTCATTCCTTATAGATCTTTATTTATTAAAATGAAATAATATAAAATATTAAGTTTTTTTAAATATCACTAATTTAAAATAATAAAAAACAGAATATACTCAGTTATTATTTTTGAAAAACAAAACAAAAAAACTGTAATGCAATGCTCATGATTTATAATTTAATTTCTAATGATATGTTCCTAATATTTTAAAGATTCAAATGGGACAACTATTTGAACGTTATTTTTTAATATGTTGGTTATATAAGTTTGGCTTCCTCATTACATTGGTGGTAATTTACCACTACACGCTACACAAAAACAAAATGTGTTTCATTATTCGTGTAACAAGCAACTTTATAGGTATTTAACGGAAAGTTTGGTCCAATCACTATGTCAACTTTTAGCTCAATACGACATACCATTCATATCATGATAGTTCAAAGCTTATTACGGACCACAAAGAAAAAACAAAACAAATAAACGGTACCAGAAACTGGCACATACTTTCTCACAAACATATTTAAATTATTAAACAGATTCACTGTGACTTCATAATTGCATGTGGGGTAGGAGAGGTGATTTATTAAAGTAGGAGATTAACTAATAAATATTATTATTATTATCTACAGAGAAAACTATTCGATCGATTTCAAACAAATTTACACCAAACACGTCAAGTAGGCGTATATATGCACGAAAAAAGGTTTTGAAAAATTTTGAAAAACAACCCCATTTATGGGTAAAAAACCCCCCAAAATCAGTTATTATTATTAGCTAAACGAGAATTTTTAGAAAATTGCTTTTTTTTGCATATGGTAGGGTACATTAAAGGCTACGAATAAGCCAAATTTTATCAAAATCGTTTTTTCATAAAAAAAATAATAACTTATTTTTTTTGCCAAAAAGAAGGTTGTTTTTCAAAATTTTTCATAACCATTTTTTGCGCATCTATACAGGCCTACTTGACATGTCTGGTGCAAATTTGTTTGAAATCGTTCGAATAATTTTTGCTCTAGCTTTGTATACATACAGACAGATATTTTGTAAAAACCACTTTTTAAACTTAGGGGGTCCCAAAACGGATATTTCCACAAAAATCTCAACATCGATTTTTTTTGCGATCACTATGCTTTCTCTATACTATAGTATAGTGAGAAAGAAAAATCAATCACAAAATATAGACTGTATTACAGTTTACTAACTAGAATTGTTATATCAAACAAACTAAAAAAAAAATAGATTTAAAACTTCAAAACTAATAAATAAAAAACCGTAAGTATCACAAATACTTAACTTTGGCCAGGGTGTATTTACTTGGAAATAGATTTACATTTAACTTATATAACTGTCAAAATCACCACAATTGTATTTGTCCGTCGGTCGAACAAGTGGATGAAATTAAATACTTAGGAATTACCTTAGACAATATACATGGAAGAAACATTAAGTTTTCAATCATGAAAAAATAAGAAAATAATATTTCCTTCGCACAACTTCTGTAATTTTTGCGTAACGAAATCTCTGTATTACGCGCTAATTTACAATATGGTTGCAATATGGTATTGGGTGTTGGGGACAGCGCGGCAACTCACTAAAGAAAATTATTTTAAACTCAAAACTATTTTATCCAAATTAACTACCACCTTGGGAAACAGATTTGTATCGGTCTTTCCTTTACTATTTCAAAACTAAAATACTGCCATTAAGACATCTGTTTGTTTATAAAGTTCTAATAAAAGTGTTTTTTAAAATGAGTGGTACCTAAATCCACTTCAATATTAACAGCACCAGAAGTCAGCAGCAAGGAAATGTGACTATATCAAAGGTTAATAAGGTTTTCGAAGGCCGTTTTATTTATTCGAAGAAAGTTTTTAATTTATTTCCAAGTAATTTAAAACAAAGTGTTAAAATTAATAAATTTAAAACAAAATCAAAATCCTTCTGTTAAGAAGAGATAATATTGTTGATCTTTTATGAATCGATGATTGAAAAGGACAGAAATAACTAGGCCATGTAGTATGAATAAAATAAAATAATGTTTTGGTAATAATAGTAATTATAAGAGTATTATAAATGATTCATTTTGGTTTAGCTTATGCTTGTGTGAAAAGTATATTATAAAGGATTATCTATTACCCTTATCCGTCTCATGTAGGGCTATAGAAGCTTTATATTGTGTTGAGAGCTACGCCCAACATTTATTGTATTCCCCAGTATGTTGTATTTATTTTATTCAAACTTAAGTAATGGTTTTTTATTGTAATGGTAGTAAAATTTCTAAAATTATAATTTTTATGATTTACATTTATGTAAGTGTTTTTTTATTTTTTCCAACTACCATAACTGAAGTAAGTGGTTCTTTAGTTTCCAAATGTTTTAATTGTGTAAATTATATACCGTTCAACTATGGAAATAAACACTATTATTATTTATTTAAAGTATTATTTAACGAACACAATTTCACATTATCACTGTCAGAAATTAGTTATTTTGGTCAATAGTTATGTCACATTTCAGCAATAAACGACGAAAGGCTTTTGAAAAAAGGTTGTGTGACACAAGGTTGTTAATCTTGAAACACACAGATAAACAATAAACAAACTAATAAGGGAACTATCAACTGTTGTATTGCAGATAACAGACAGAAATGTTAATAAAAAAAACCAAAAAGAAACAAATTAAAACTAGTAATAAAATATATATATTTTAAATATAAAAACAAATAAAATAAATAATTGATGTATTGTTTGACGAGTAAAATCCAATACTAACCCAGAAATGAATTACTAAACACTATCACTGTGCTATCTATCCACTTATAAACTTGTATCACAAAACATGCGTAGTCCAGCAAACACCGGCGCACAACTGAGAAGTCGCTTCAATTCAAATGCAAAACCTAATCTAAGAATCCCACGACAGTGACGGAGACCAAGACTTGGAGGAAGCGACTAATGAGAGTATTGTTATTTAGGGAGCAGTGGCCGAGGTTTTCTCATGCATTACAATAATTATAAACTAAGAAACATTCTCAGGGAATTGTTTGTTGTGTGTACCCAGTTACAACTGAAGGGATACAGGTTCATGGTCAAGGCATTGTTTTTAGATACGAAGGGTAGACAGTTATAACACAGAAGGTGAATTAAAACTTATTGACATACACAATCATTAAGCAAATATAATTTACAACTAATAATAAAAACGGAACTTAATCATACCTATTAAAATTATGCACTGATTCATCAAATATTATAAAGCCCATGTCGGCACCCCTGAGCAAAAAATGTCTTCAATTACAACTTTGAAAAGGTTGTAATTAAAGACACTGACTCGCCGGAAAAATTATATTTTGAAATCCTACAAATGGAAACAAACATGATTTGTTAAACCTTTAAAGATTAAAAATTAAAATCGTAATGTTTGGATTTTACACCAGATTTCGGTGAAGTACGGCTCATATTTTAACGAAGGCAATGATTCCAAAATTCAAGTTATGTATAATAAGCAACAGCTGATGTATCATTTCAAAAACCATCAGTCCCTGAAAGTGCCGCAACAAAACAACAAACATACATTCATAGTCCCACTATCTACAGTATATATATCCCATTTCAAAACATTAACATAAGATCATTTACCGTGTTACTGTATAAACCATAAAGGCTTAAGTTTAAAGCAACCGAAATATAGAGAAAGTTATTAAAAAGGAGGGAGAAAAAGAAGCATTGTGATAGGAAGGAGTAAGAAGAATGTGTTTTGAATTATAGGACCCTTTTACTATTGTTCGTTTACAGTTTAGTTGATAGCATGGGTAGGCATTGTCAATGCTATTGAAACTGAGATCTTACGCTAGTAGCCAGCATGAAAACATCAACATAATAAAACTCATTTAAACTAGTTGTTAGGAATATGTTTCCCTTGATATATTTATATTTTCAAAAATAATTTGTATTAATGTGGAACATTAATACAAAGTGGAAAATAGTTGTTTTGTTTATATTTATTTTGATAAAAGAACTGTTTTTTTTAGGAAAGTAAATGATTTAATATTGTGCAGAAATAACTGAATAATAATATAAAAACTTTAGGAAACATCTTGAAATTCAAAATTTGTTTTCAAAATGAATTAAAGATTGAGAAAAATAAGCACTAACGTTAGTTTACAGAAAATGTCAGAGCATTATTGGTGATGTACTATCTATCATGACCTAAATTCTGATGTATAGTAACTGTAGTGATTATTTGGAGAGTATGTTATTTGATTTGTGAGAATATATTTGCTTTCAGAAAACAATTTTTACAATTTGTTAGAATTGAAATGGCTCAGCAATACAGCAATACTCGTTAGAATAAAACTAATTTAGTGTTAGTTTAAACTTCATAAAGGGGTTTACTTAAACATGAGGTACTTTACCGAAATGAAGAAATTTGGATCTTGAATTAAACACTGAGACAACACATAATTCAATGTGGTAGTGAATAGGAGCCGATGTAGTTAGGTCAGGTAGTAGTGCGGCAAGCCTCCATAAGGCCCATGCTATTATCAACTAAACTGTAAATTGACAATAGCCTTGGTTGAGGACTGTTTTTTATTCCCCAGACAGATACAAATCCTACATAATGATACATCAAGACAAATAACAAATTTGTCACCACACCTGAGCGCTGTCATCACAAGCAAGTACCACAAAATTATACCTACACTGCCAAATAATCATATACATCTGCTGGCATTTCGGATGAGTTACCGGTAACTCCAGATTTTTGCTTTCCAGGCATTTTTTCTTCAAAACTGAAACTATCCACTGAACATATTTCATAAACTTCCTTAAACAAACCAACGTGATCAAAAGATTGTATTTATTTTTTAAATAACCTGTTTTAATTTTCAGTTCAATATTTGTTAATAATTCCAATCACTTCATAACTGTCAATCATCCTTCATTAGCCTAAGAATGGAATAAGAACTCATTGTGTAACATTGTTCAATATTTAATAAAGTCATTTATTTATGTCTTACTGAACCACAAAGATTCGTTAAATTCCCAGTTAGCGGGCAAATTTAAACTTTTAAAAATACCCCTCCCTTAAAAATTTAATTGTACTAATTTTGTATTGTTAATTTAATAAACCATTTGTAAACTCATCACATGGCGTATCCATACTTATTTTATAAATCAACGTTAAACGTAAGAGCGATTACAATCATTACAACCATCAATTCTTAAATATTAATTCTCAAAGGTGTTTTTTTGTTGCTAAGCGATATCTCCCTTAATTCTTCATCAAAATTAATTGTTTAAGCGTCATTTTAAAGCTTGTGTTTCCGCTATTGACAAAAAATACATAAACAGCTTAAAATTCATGTTTTGGTTACAAAAATTAAAAAACCTTTGTATTATACTTCATATGGTTCCTAATGAAAGGCGCCATTTATTAGCAATCTGTTTAACTAACATGACAGCTGTTAGATTGTTTACATTCCATATGCATGTGTAATCACACAAATCAATCAAATTAAACCAACCTAAATAAATAAACGCAATATACTTAATTAAATCAATGTATTAAATCAGGTAAGTAGGCTTACTCCTAACTTGGGAAATATTGGCACGGGTCAGCTAGTATTACATTACTAGTTACATGTTATATATATTATTTCTCAAAGGTGTTTTTTTTTTTGGCAACTCCATATCTCTCTTAATTTTTCATTAAAATTAATAATTCAAACATAATTTTAAAGCTTATGTTCCCGTTATTGCTAAAAGTAGGAAAATAGCTTAAAATTATTGTTTTAGTATTTTTTTTTAAAAACCTTGCTTATAAATCCTATTTATTTATTGCTCACAATCTTTCAACCTTATTCAACTTCGTGGCTCAGCTTTCCAGCCATTTAGCCTTACATATATCCCTTTCCCATAGCAAAATAACATTTCTTAAAATAACTAATAACAACACAACAAAACTTAATGAACTTAATTTAACAACTAATTCACTTCACACAATTTAACGATTTCTATAAATAAATTATATACATATTAACAATTTTAAATAATTTTATAAATAATAATTATGTACAAACGACAACATTTATCTCCATACCGTTATCCGCTAACTTATGGAGGGGAAATATGGAGTTGCGAAACTAATGTTAGGGAGCTGGAAACAATTCAAAATGATTTTGCTAAGGCTGTGATGAATGTGCCTAGAAGCGCTGCGAATTGTGCCGCGAGATGGGAACTAGGCATTCTTCCGGTTCAGGCTGCTTTATTAGGTAAGAGTATGGAGTTATGGGTTAAGCTAAGGGACGGGAAATGTGGAGTTTTACAACAGATATGCTTCCAATATCAAATTGAGCTAAAAAGCACGTGTTGGTTAGGGAAATTAGAGAAAAAGATGGAGGAAATAGGCCTCGAATGGATATTGCAAAATTCTGATTTAAAAATAAAATTCATAAAAAAGCAGATTAAGAATAAATTTACAAATATAGAGACACAAACTTTGGCAACTCAAATGTGGGAAAAATCGTCGCTGGAAAATTTTGTTAAAGTAATGGGAGATTTTGGGAGGGCAAAGTATTTGAATATGGGAAAGAGAGAGAGAGAGAGGGGGAATAGCTTGGTGGAGGATGGGAGTTTGGAAGCTAAGGGGAGGGAATGTGGAAGGGAAAGCATGCCGACTATGCGGGGGTAATATTTTATAAATCCTATGCAACTGTTCATATGATTCCTGATGAAAGCCATCTATTAACAACCTGTTTAACAAACATGAAAGATGTTAGTTAGATTGTATACATTCAATATACAAGTGTAATCTATCACGCAAATCAATCAAATTAAGTCAACGTTAAGTGTTATAAATCGTTATATACTGTTATTTATAAACCTACGTAAATAAATAATCGTAATTAACTTAATTAAATCAACGTATTAAATCGGGTAAGTATTCCTTACTTGCGAAATTTTCGCACAATCAGCTAGTATGTATTTAAATTTTATACGTAATCGCATTAAAACTACTAAATAAATTACTAAACACCATCTGCCATCGAAGCAACATTTTTATTCCCCTCGTTGCATGCTTCAACTAAGGCTTTATAGTTTGATTTCATTATTGAATATAGAGGTTTCAGGGGATGTATAAAATTCCGTTTGTATATAACAACTAACAGGATTCTATGTAAGTGAACCGAGCACATGATTTATTGGCGTAGAGCACGCAAAGGTATTTCGTGACACATATAGGGTGTTTCTACAATGTGTGGAGATAATTTACGTGGTCAAAGAAAAACGTTCCTACAAACATATTATATCTGGAAGCTCTTCTTTTTCATGCCATCGGACATTTTCTTTTTTTTAAAACTAAATACTCAATATCTCTAGAACACTTAACCGATTGAGTTGAAATTGTGCACGGTACTTATTCATGTACTAAATACCTAGTTTGGAAAAAATAATGAACTTGTTCCAATATGCGTGTCAAAATGGCTCCATTTATGAGATTAACTAAAAAAACTAAGTTCAACTTTTATAAAAAAAGCAACATTTCTTTCAAAATGGCTAAAAACTTATAAAAAAAAGAAAGCAGTCGCGGGTCTGCTGACTGAAGTGAAAACTGTAATGAATATAAACCGTTGGTCATAATGGTTTAATGTGAAATTTGATTATTTTAACACTACCAAGTAAACTATTTTAACACAACTTACAAAATGTGGTATTACCAAGTAAACTATTTTAACACAGCTTACAAAATGGGGTATT
>JAGFPH010002111.1:50859-70075 GCA_018207615.1 Philaenus spumarius | reverse complement strand
TTCATGCGAATGGCTTGGTAGTTTTTCGCTATAATTAATAGTGACAATATAAAAAAATATCAAGAATCAATGTTTTAAATTGTTAATAAATATTAAACAAAATGTTTTTCTTAGTTTTGAAAAAGCCATTTGCATGCATATTGGCCATAGCTTTAAAATTACATATCGTTAATAATTAACCGATAAAAAATAAAGGAAAAATTTGGATTTTAATTTAACATTGGTGTTATGGAGTGTCAGCCAACATGGCCGACAGCTAGAGCCGACCCTTAATATAATTTGAAAAAATACGTAGATATGCCCTAAATAATTACAAATGAAAACATTTGTACTATTAGCGATCTTTAGATTTTGAAAATATAGAAAGCTTTTCGTATCTAAACCGTTTAAAATAATTGTGCCTAAAAGAGAAAACAAATTTCATCACGCCGCTAAAACGCTGATGTGAATTGAGCGAATTTCCAAAATTAAGTTTATGTTTCAGGGTTTCAACAAATTAATTGGAAAATTGGTCTACTCTCGAAGGGGCTGAATGCGTGTACGAAATATATTAGTAGAATTGGTTTGCACCTCAGCCTAGAGCCACTGCTCACCTGCTGCTTTGTTCCACTCGCAGCGGAAACTCTTGATTTGGGAGTTTGCACCTTGCAGTCTCGGATCAGAAGCTACCCCTAAGGGAAAATCCCCACGTGGAATTGAACCAAGAACTTTTATGGTACTTTACGTTCTGGGGGGACCTGGCAGGCTATATGGTCGTGTAAAAAAAAACAAATGTGAAGAATAATCTCTTTAATGTTTTTAGAGAAAACCCCAAAAAAGTTTCGATCTAGTACAAAAAATCGAAATAAAATTGGTACTTCCGGTCAAACAACGTGCTTTCGGTTGTTGGATCTTTTGGCTAACAAACTCGTCCTAGCGACTTAGAAAACCAACGTGTGTATCAAATCGGACGTAAAATGCAACCGGTAGAGTGCGAACACACAAACATATACATAATACTCCCGACCTTATGTCCCACCATAAGAGTTACTACAATAGCCCATCTTTCTTATGAAAATTCAGTAATAACAGAAGACGAGGTAAAAAACACTATTTTGATTTAAATTATTAGTATATTTTTCAGGAATTTTTTTCTAATAATTTAATTTTCTTTTTTTAACTGATAACATTGATATGGATCAATATTTTGCAACATCTTTATTGATCATTTTTTAAAGTGGTTTTACAATGAATTGTAAGTGTCAAACAATTTTGGAATATACTCGTCTTAAAAGACTTGTGTACAAGACAGTTAAGCTGTTTTGAACAGGCTTTAAAAGGGATATTGGGATAATATCCCATCCTACTGACTTCTTCTTTTTTTAATTCACAATAACTAATTCTGTAAATTGTTTATCCTCTTTTTTAAATTACTTGTTTTATTCACATCTGAATTAAGCTACATATTACCTGTAACATTTAGAAAGAAGTTATTAAATTGTTTTTATAACATTTGTCTTCTTGCGTATCCGCCTTTCTTAGCTTTGTATCTCTCTCGCTTGACGCGTTTCGGGTAGACCCCATCTTCAGAACCTTTGTTTGCTACTATCTATCCTATACCATTGTCTCCTATTTATATTTGTTCTCCTCTCCCACCCCCTTTCAACCTGTTTACTGCCTGTTCTGTAATTGTTTGTAAACAAGTAAACAACTATTGTTTGTAAACAAGTAAACAACTATTGTTTGTAAACAAGTAAACAACTATTGTTTGTAAACAAGTTAACAACTATTCATTTTAGATCATTGACCTACGTCCTATTTTTTTTTCTTCCTAGAATTTTCTATGTTTATATTAATTTTATATTTTCAAACATAATGTTGGATTGTGTGTTAATTTGCTCATTTATTATTTTTTGGTCTTTTAACTTTAACTTAAATATTTCCATGCTTTCTATTATATTAAGCCTTGTTCCTTTATTTATATAATGTTTTTATAAATCACTTGGATTCTTAATTGACTGCCGGTTCTGTTTTAAAATAATACCATAATTTCAATGCCTTTTAGCTATCCCTGTATCCTGAGCACAACTTTTCACATTGCCCAAATAGTAAACACGTTCTAAGAACAAAAGATTCAATATGGTTTCGGTGCAGCGAAGCCTGAAAGTATACGAATTAAAATATTCACCTGCATGATTTGTAACACTGAAAAATACAGTTAAAAGATCATTCTACGAGCTCTGATATCGACCGCCATACATAGATTATAACCGCGGTTATGAAACTAATAGCCTATTGAAATTAATTTGCAAACAGCTGTTCAGACTAATTAAATTATCGAAGTAAAGTGGAACGTTAAGTCAAGAATATTGAAAACAGAAATAGTAAACATAGGTCTAATGCACATAATGTAATGAGTAGTGTGAGATATGGGGGTTTGTATAGTGATATCATCCATACTTTTAGGTTACATTATGTCATGTAATTAGTTTTAAAATAATCGCATCCTGTCGGAAATTTACAAATGAATATTTGTATAGTGACATTCATCTGAAGTAAGAAATATTCAAATTCTCGGATGATAAATTAGAACCAAGAGATTTCTTCAAATGAGTTTCACAGAACTTGTTAGTGGGTCAACTTGTATCGTCCCTTCAGTGCAACTGACCTTTCAAAATGTATGTCCCGCATTAAATCATGTGAAGCACGCGCATATACGAGTACTGAAAACGTCTTCTGTAAAACAGCTGTTCCCGAACAGTCATGCAACCCGCAATACAGGGATGCCGAAAGAAACTCGTCTCTTGAAGTTGGAAGGCAAAACGTTTGTCAATTATGTAGCATTATATTATTATGTTGCGATAACTCAAACTCATCTGCTGTAACTTCAAAATTCTTCGAATAAAAATACAGATTTTGTATGCGCAGTGTGTAAGGTCCGTACTATTTTAATTTCTGCGTATCTCGCAGTTCACACGAAACTTCACCTAGTATATTGGGAACTTTAAGAAGCGCTTCTTGAGTATGATTCAAAATCAGCAAATTTTCTCATTAAAAATTATAAGTTCTAAACTTTTCAAAACTATTAGCTGCATTTCCAGTGCGGTTGTTCTAAAGTAGTTGCTTTGGTCATTAATTTTAGTTAATTCAAAAAACGCATTCAAACGAAACAAAATTTATTAAAATCAGTTTAGTACAACTTTTGAAATATACGACTTACAAAACCATATATTTTGATTGAAAAATTAAAAATTATAAAGTTATATACTGGACAATTAGACCATAACTACCACAGCAAGAAAACAAAACAAAAAAATATGACAAATTTGGTTTTACTGATTTTGATAAACACATAAATATTATTATTATTAGTGGGTTGTGTGACCTGCCACCAGGACCCACTTCACCTAAACTATGAGGTCCTCTGTGCCCCATGTCCAGGCAGCAGTTCACATCAAACCCGCCCTTTTCGCGAAACGAAGGGGTCCGTGGGGGCCTTCCTTTTGTATATAACTGGTGTCAGGGAATTATTGTCCCAGATATTTCTTCCTCAGTGCTGTGAGGGCGTCTCAAATTTGCATAGAACATGGAAATAAGTTTCCTCTTAATCTCCACACCTTCGACAAAATGGGTTGCGCAGGTGCCTCTTCAGCGAATTGTGTCCCGACAGTAGACCGACCAACAACCTCACTTCCCGCCTGCCAAGACCGAGCAGTGTTTTGCTTAGATGTCCATCCAGGCTAAAAATGAAATCGTAGCCTGTCTCTGACCTCTTACCGTCTCTCTCCATCTCTGCAAGTGTTCTGACTGAACTGTTTTCTAACGCTTTCTTTCCCATAGCCTCTTGATATTCCTATCATAGGTTCTAGGCCCATCGGTAGAGTTTCAGCTCCTCTTCTAGCCAGTTTATCTGCTATTTCATTTCCTTCTACTCCTGCATGTCCAGGGACCCAAACAAGTCTTACTTGCCTGGTGCTCGACAGCTGATCCAGCAATAACTGGCATTCCCAAACCAACATTGTCGTTGCTCTTGAAGCTATGGTGGCCTTTATGGCCGTCTGACTATCAGAACATATCGTAACGTCTGTACTCATGCTTTCTGAGTGAGTCCAGTATTCGTTTCACGCAAGCAAGTATTGTGTATATCTCCGATTGGAAGGCTGTAAAGCCCCAGTGACACTCAGTATCTTTTCTGTGTGAACGGTTCTTTGTGCATGTACATTCCGGGTCCCAACACATAAATAAGTATTAATTCAGGATTTGTTTTTTTAAAGAAATGTTGCTTTAAGTTTTAGAGTATAGTAAAACATTTAAAAAATAGTTTGAACAGAAATGTAACTCAACGGTACACAATGTATTCAATTTGAAGCTTTCGATGTCCTAATTTATGAACAGTTTAACATCCATACACTTTACATTCATATTGTCTTTAATACAGAGTAAAGTACGCCGGCACATCAGTTTCCTGGGATACTCTTTTTAGTTAAACATTACGTCTTTTTTAGAAGGTTAGTAATGAATGTTAAAATTACAGTTTTTATGAAAAAGAAAGTAAGACGAATTCGTGAAATCTTTGAACTATGCAAGGACTTGATTAAATTAAGCGACCTCTGCACAGCCTAATAATGTGTCCAACGAGGCCAGAGGTCAACCAAGAACCGGCTTCATAGACAGTAATCAATGCCAATATAATTCTATAGGCAATGGTTAAAGTTCATGGGATTCGGGACGTAGGTTAACACTAACTTGCGAACCCTTAGAAGCGTATTGCATGTTGACTATACTATACGGTGAAAACTATGTAAACATTTGGTTTAGCATAGGCTTACCATGCAATATGTAACTTAGTTGTTTGTACATTCAGGTTGTGCAAAAGTATAGAACATGGAGTTTGATCTCGGCTTCTAGTAAAGGTAATATGATGCAAACAAAATGGTGTTCAATAGATTTTCATCAGGGCGTACCAACTTTCCAAATGTCCTTGGAACATTTTTTACCAAGATGTTTTAATGCAACCACGGTTATTTATATTCTTACTATACTACGCAAATGAGGAGGGGGGTGGGGTTGTAAAAATTACCCGTGGAAATCCGGTGATATTTCAACCGTAAAGTGTACAGTATTGGTAGTTTAAATATTTAGTTAATTATGTTAGTAAATTTGTAGCCTAGTTCTTCATGCCAGTAGCTTTTGCCAAATTTTTGCCTGAAGTTTTTTTTTTGTGGGGGGCGCTCCGGGCCCCCTCCTTGGATACGCCACTGTGTAGATCTGCAAGTTTTGAGAGTAATAGGGCGCAAATGTCGTGTGCAAGCTGCCAGCAGCATGCTGACGAACTTCGGATCGTTTTAATATTTCAAGAAATGGATACAACAAAAGTGCTTTAAGTACTGCTCATGCATTTGATCCCTTCAACATCTCAAGCCAGCAAACTCTTCAGCTTGTAGAGCTGAAAGCTGATGCGTGTGATACCCTATATACAAGTAAAGCGAACTGGAGGGAGTAGTTACACTTTGCGTCATTCTGCTCCCCGGAACTTATAAATAGGTATATACAATTTAAATGTAAATAGCAATTAATTTCATAAAACATTTTGTTAATTATAGCACATTGTAGTAATTATTGACGTCATCGAAGTTTTAGTAGGCCTACTTCTTTGTACGAAGCAGTAATCTACGTCCACTGATGTATTCTCGCATCTATTGGTTGAAACCACTTGCGAATAGCTACCCAACTAGTTTTAATTTTGATAAAACTTTTTATCTGTCTACAGTAACTTGGCATTGATTAAGTTTTAACAGTTATCATAATTCGTGATTTATCACCAATTTCGTTTATTACGCCTAAATCCATATTACGTTTAGTTAGTAATGCAATTTCGGGTTTAAAATAACGCATGAACTGCACTTAGGTGCACCTATGAAGAATTTTGAAAATATTAAATAATAATAAAATTGTTAAAGTTACCAACAGAAGATTTTATCCTGTTTTATAGATCGGAATTAACTAATCATTTAAATCAAATTAAAGAACTTAACACGTTCTGTAGTCTAAACTTATTTCTCCTAATCTTCTTGCTTGGATTTTCAATGCATTGTTTATTTTCACACTTGAAATATTAAATATTATCGTGTTATCTTGAAGTATAATTTATTAGCAAAGTAAAATTGCAATCAATAACCACTCGAACGATTGTGGTATCGTAATTTGTACATAAACAATATGTGACAATATGTCAGTTGCTTCAGATAACCGTATCTGCCTTCAGGTCAATGAGATAAACATGTTGCATTTCCAGTTTCTCAAGGGTCGTATTAGGCATGCCATTTTACTTTTTGTATTTTTTGTTTTCACCTTTTAATAACGTCATCTCTCCACCTATAATGTTACTTAACATTGTTGATATTTAAAACCATTCATGAAATATGCCTCAAAAAGTTAACATCAGAAATATATTTCAAATATGTTTTAAAAAATATAGGCTAAAACCTACTATCAGACATGTTTGGTTGATAATTTTATAGCCTTGATATGATAGAGTATTGCAAAATCACTTTTGATCTTATTATTAGAAGTAAGAGTATATAATGATCTTATTTCTTGTTTGGAAATAAAATCTCTAACTTATTTGTTTTTATTCAGTTACGTGATATTTAAGTTTTTATTTGTAGAATGTTGCATATTGTTTTTTTTCTGTTATGTGTATTTAATTTTGCTTTATTTTCTTCAAATTAAAAATCCTGTAACAACTGTTGTAGAATACCCCGTGTAAATACTCTCGCAATAGTAACCAAATTAATGGTCAACCAAATTAATTCTGCACTCGTCAGACGGTCTTATAGTAACAACTGTTATAGAATACACTTGTGTAAATACTCTCGCAATAGCAACCTAATTAACTCAACGTGGCATATTTTAATGATAGATTGTTTTGCTTATATTTAAACACGAATAATTTACTATCACACTCTCAATAGCGACCTGCACTTGTTTTAGTTTTTTCGATTTAATAAAATAGTCTTTTGAGCAATTTTTATTTGGCAAAAGTCCCAGTAATATTGGAACTTCATTAAGTATTCGGTACTAGACAGATTAATCATCCTAACCCTAAAGATACAAGGAGTTTTATCGTTTTATTATTTAAAATCAAATCTTAATGTATTTTTAAACGTTCTAATAGTTTGTTAAACATATTATTCATCTTGGATAAGTTTAACCAGAATATTTGTATCTAATCATATTAATCAGCTGTTTGATCTATTGTTGTGTACAACTGGTTCCCATGACAATACATATTTAATTGTCTAAAATCTACCTATATTAGGTTGGCCATGCACTGGCAACTTCTGTCATTCTGTTTTGTTACCAGCATCAAGAACTGTACACTAATGCACAATGTGTATGTATCTAACAATACATGCATACCAACATTGGTAGTTGTATAGAAAATGTTAACGTTAAAGTAGTAAGTACCATTGCAGATAAAAAACCAATATATTTATAAAAAATATGTAATTTTATCAAATTTAAAATTAATAGGGCGCCGTTTTTCAATCGTGCTTCAGCAGCACATCATGTAATGAGCTGATTATTGGTATTTTATTGAGGGCACCTATACAGGGTGTCTCCGAACTCTCTGGACCCCTTTTGTGGATATGTTCCTGGGATCCAGACAAACATATTTCACAATATAAGCATTGGTCTACGATGCTTATTTTTACGTCTGTCTGTCTGCATGTGTTTTTTACAAAATACTTAATATTCTTGGAAGTAGAAAAGACATTGAGCTCAAATTTTGTATACCTATTTGTGGCGTAACCTTTTATCACGGTACGAAAAATTAGAAAATTGTTTTAAATATTTTCAAAATGGCGGCGGTTTATAATTTTTAATGTCAAATATCTCAAAAACCGCTAAATTTACAAAAAAAATGTAAGAAACAAAAAAGTTTACTTTTTAATGACAAATACAATGTTTTTTTTTATTTTGTCTGTAGCTCAAAAAAGTAACAGAGATATTGACAAAAAAAGGAAAAATGTATTTTTTGGTAGTTGTCAACAATACCCAGAATTACTCTAAAAACAACATATTTTAATGTTATTATGAGCTAAAATAATAAGTTATTTGCATAATATTCCAAGCACTTTCTGAGCTGATTAAACTAGCAAAAAGTAATGAAAAAAGTTCATAACATATTCGTAGGTCTGGAAATGCTTCGCAAAACCTATTTTATTAAGTTTATCTGCCCATTTTACGTAAATTAAATTAAATTTTACACCTTATTAACGCCCTACATATTTCAATAGGGATTCGTTTCTGTGCGTAATCTGAAACACGGGTGAGATCTTTCGCCAGCTATAACTCTCTAACGAAGCATTTCCGGACCTATGAATATATGAACTTTTGGCATTATTTGTTGCTAGTGGAATCAGCTTAGAAAGTGCCCGGAACATTATGCAAATAACTTATTATTTTAGCTCATAATAACATTAAAATATTTTGTTTCTAGAGTAATTCTGGTTATTGTTGACAACTACCAAGAATTACATTTTTAAATTTTTTTGTCAATATCTCTGTTATCCTTTGAGCTACAGACAAAATAAAAAAAACAGTGTATTTTTATTAAAAATTTAAACTTTTTTGTTTCTTGTAATTTTTTTGTAAATTTAGAGGTTTTTGAGATATTTGACATTAAAAATTATAAACGGCTGCCATTTTGAAAATATTTAAAATAATTTTCTAATTTTTCGTACAGTGATAAAAGGTTACGCAACAAGTAGGTATACTAAGTTTGATCTCAATATCTTCTTTACTTCCAAAAATATTAAGTATTTTGTAAAAAACACATACTGGCAGACGGACGAAAAAAAATAAGCACCGTAGACCCATGTTTATATTGTGAAATATGTTTGTCTGGATCCCAGGAACATATCCACGAAAAGAGGTCCAGAGAGATCGGGGACACCATGTATATATGTGGGAAGTAGTTTTTCCACTAATATAACTGGACTATAATGACACACGTATACTGTATATGGATACCACGTTTCTTTCATATTGATTCAGAATTTCTAGATTTAGGTTTCTAGGATTTGTGCAACCTGAAGCTATGTTCACATCTAAGAAACACTTTGGAACATTGTTGCTGTTTATCGTAACCTGTGTAGGAAACAGAAACAATAATAAATGTATCTACTAAAAGCACTCATTACTGTGTTGCTGCAACAAGAACTTTAGGTCTACATTAGTTTGGTATGTTTCAGTAATCGCATAGAAAGTGGTGCAATGATGATTTATAGGCTGCAATCGTTATTATTTTGAAAAAGCAGAAAAAATTCTGTAAATGTTGGACTAAGCCGACTGTCTTTTAGAAACAAAGACACATGAAGTCGTGCGCCTCATGAGTTTATTAAAGAAAGATGATTTAATATCAGAATCCAGGATCGATAGTGGAAATATAAAAATCTTTTGTCATAAAACGTGGAGTAGCAGAGATTTGGAAAGATTATTGTGCAAAATTAGCCATTTAATTAAAAAGGAAGAAGTGCTAATTCTCCACTGTAACGTCTACTGCTAAAATTATACAAATTATATCTGCTAGGATCCATATGATCAATTTCCCATGAGTACAATTTTCTGCCAGTCCTACAAACCCAAACAATTTGTAGCTTACCCTTTTATTTGAATTCGTCGACGCGTTTCGGGGTTCCTCCATTCTCGAGACCTACAGGGGGTCTACTGCTAACCCGTTTTCTTGCAACATGAGATTCGCATACTTCTCTAGTGTACTTATTTCAAATTTTCCAAACAAGTATTTTCGTTAACTGTGCCAGAAGTCTGTGATGCTTTTATATCAGTTCTTGAAGATCAAATTAATTTAAGTGTTTAACAAATAACACCATTTGCCCATAAAATATGTCCTAGTTCGAGATTTTTGGAAGCCACGATATTTTTCTTCCCTCTGTAGAAAAACTTGAAAAAGAGCCACTAAGTTTTTAATTACTTTTATCTCAATACCTGCGCTAATCGTGTTACTAATCTCCATGCAAACATTTTGTTTTTTGTAACGATCTTCAAAAATGTTATCCCGCTGGTTCCACAAACACTCGGCATTTCTGTATACTTCAATTAAATGTATTATATTTTCGGTTGACCACTGGAACGGCATATTTTAAGTTTCTTTATTATTAATTGACTAAATACAATCGATGTTTACTCGTCGCTACAAGCCACAAAGTTCGGAAACAAGGTACAACGTGTTCTCACTGCGTCTGAAACAAAAATACCAATGTTTCTAAATTCGCTTTGATATTTATCGTTTAATACGGAAGCAACCTGTAGAAAAATTTGTTTCTGCGACAATAAACAATAAAGAACATTTAGAAATAAGTTCCAGGAACATCAACATAAACACATTGTTCCTTTGTATTGCTTTCGGTGTGGACGTAGCTAAAGATCCGTCGATTGACTTGATCAGACCTATACTAGGACGCCGGGACTTTTGATCATGCGATTGGATGTCTGTTGGCAAACATCGGCCTACAGTAATCGGATTCACAGAATGCCACTCTCAGCTTTGTTAGATGTTGTCACCAAACTATTGTTCAGCACAGTCACCGCCTAACAAAGGTTTAAATAGAAAACGTTTTTTGAATTTCAATACAAATCATTACCATACGATATTCTAGTATTTTGTAACAGAATAAACAGATAATTACGGGGTGTTGAAAGAGCTGTTAAGGCAGGCCTATAAACTAGAAAGTGTCCATACACTGGAAATAGTGCAGGATGTCCCTCAAAGTTTTTAGAACTCTTTGTAGGACTATTCTTTATGAGAACAAAAGAAACACTGCATTTAATTTGTTTAAAGACACGCTTATAAACTCCTAAAATTAACATTTCATTTCAAGGCTCTGCTGAAGTTGAGTTAAAATGTGTACCTACCCGTCAACGCAATTCTAATACATTTTCAAAGGCTGCCATTTTCACTACAGAACTCTTAAAACAAAATCGAGAATGATATTTCTTTCGTTTATGAAAATTGAAATATTTAACTAGGTTACTTCGTAATCGGGTTCGGTCCTTTAAAAACAAAAAACAAAAAATATCTGAAACAATTTTATGTATTAAGATTTAAAAAAAAAAACATTTAAGCTTCGTTCAATAATTTGTGCTAAATAACACCGAATAAACCTACTAATCTGTGTTCAGTTATGTAACATATTTATAGGTTATAATTCTTAGTTAAATTATACAGAATAATGGTGGTACTTATTCATAACAATTTTTGAGGTATTAATAAATTGGGTTAAAAACTTGTTTTGGGCGTCAATTGATATTTTTTTTAATGGGTGTACAATTTAAATCGTAATAAGACCATTAATAGTTGACATAGTTTCCAGTGTTTCAAACTGAATAAGTAAGAAAGTAGGTTACAAAGCATCATGACTAAAGTCATGGTAAGCTTAACTATAAATAAAGTGACTGTCAAATTAAATTACAAAAAAAAAATTCAAAGTAAACTAGGTGTATACTCTGAGAATTGAATTTAAAATTTCCAAATTATTTTAATATTTTTCATAATGTTCTTGATCTTGATGTTTAATAGCAAAAACAATTGAAATTCATACACATTTTGTAGAAAAATCGCAATTACTTTATTTTGTATATATTTTTAAAACCTTGTCTTTTTATTCCAAACCAGTTTTTTCTAAGTCAACTAAAGAATTCTTTAAAGTATTTTAAATCGATTGAAAGCTTATTAAATAGGCAAGTTTTTATTTGACGGTATATTTATGTATTACTAAGCTGATTAGAGTGTTTTATAAATGTAAATTTTTCACACTGATTACTTCATTCACGAAAACTAGTTTTAGAAAGAATTATTGTATTTTCTCGGTTTCTTGATTCAATGATAAAAAATAATACACCATTGGATTAATATAATTGTCTACATATTTTATACCTTAACATTTTTTCGTACAATCTTTAGATTTTTTCAGATATTTAACTTTGAAAAGTTTGAACCGTCGCCATCTTGAAACGGATAACTTCAGCAAAATAAAATGTTGCACATTTGTGTAAACCAGTGTGATAAACTTTCATGCTGAGTTTCATAAATTTGTCTGAAACCGTTCATGACATAATAATGTTTTTCAAAAAGACGAATACAGAAGCAAGATAGAACACATGTTATATTGTATTACTTGCTAATTTTAACCTGCTGAATGTCATGGTAAAGTTTGGTAGCATGGTTGCGAGTCATTCTGTATATTATTATTGACTTATTTAAGTTTGTATAATGTATTAATACAGTACATCTTCCACATCCATTTCTGGGAGCGTAATTTCAATAAAAATATTTCCTTTACGAAATTGCAAAACTTGTTCTCAACCCTAGAAAGTAGTAAAATGATGGGTGATCAATTTACACCTGACAGTTTACACTAACTTTTTTGCTAATAGCTGTAATAAGTTAATTTTTGCTCTGTAGCGTTTAAAGGAATTGTACAGATAATTTCACAGCAGTGTAGTAAGGTGTTTTTCGTGCTTTCAAATGTCATACAACCATTAACAAGTTTGCTGATGCTTTCTGCGGAAAACTAAACCAGTATTCACTGAACAAAGATTACTGAATACAAATCTAACATATTTTCAACACCGGGTTCTGAAACTTAAATTTATCTATGAATTTTTGGGAACAGTACAAGTTAAGAGTTAATATGTAAGGATATAATGGATAAATGTAATATTTAAATACATTAATTTGACTTAATTACAGTATTATAATTTTAAGAGACCCGCTTGACTAGCCTTTTTCGGTTTATAGTCCCTCAGAGATTTTTATTAGTTACACTGTATTGTTAATTTTTATTTATATATTTTTATTGTTATTATATATTTATTACTTGATCATTAGTAAGTTATTAAATTGTTTAGTATCTTATAGTAGACCTATACATTTCTGATAATTAAGAATTGATCGACTATACAAAAGAACTGTTATAACTCGCTCGTATTTATAATTTTGGGAAATCCGCTTGACTAGTTTTTCTATAGTCCCTCAGAGATTTTTCTTAGAGACTATAAATATATTGTTTGTTACGTCTCACCAAATTATTATTTGTTATATATTATTATTATTATTATTATTTATTTATTTATTACTCGATTATTTGTAAATCATTTAATTTTTAAGTATATTAAAATATACATTTCTGTCAATTAAGAGTTGATCTATACGGGGTGGTCGTGACCTAGCGTCAATGTTTTTTTATGATAGAACAACATAAATGCAACTTAAATTTAAAAGTTAAACAAATTCTACTTCACACATCCACTTAAAAAAAATTATTCAAGGTATTTGTGGGTCATACCTTATCTCATGATAAGGTGGGCATTAATTAGATATTGGAAATTCTTTCAGTTAATGATTTGTACATAATAATCACTGTCCCTAAATATTTTTTTTTAGAAAATGAGGATTTTATTGTACTATTTATCTGACATTAAAATAATGCTATTTAAAATAGTGCTGCAAGTTAAAGTAGTCGTATTTTATCCAAAAGCCAGACTTTTAGCTATTGTGACTTTGGCTTAACCAAGTTTTTTTTGTATTTAAGTTTCATTTATGTTGTTCTATCATTAAAAAAAAATGATAACGCTATTTCCAGACCACCCCGCATAAGTAACTGATATAACTCACTCATATTTTTATATATTCCTATGTATGTTAATATACTTGTAATATTTTGTTTGTATAAAATTGTGTACATCTTTAAATAAAGGGATGGGTAATTTTTGTTAATTAAAGGAGGGTTATTGTGTATTTAAGGGCATATAGTTTTTAATTAAGGGAGTATAAACTTTTGATAAAATGCTTTAAAATGTCTTTTAATAATGACTCATTGTTCCATTGTTAACAAATACATTCTTTTTCGAAATGTCTTCTCATCATATGTAAATAGTTGACTCTTGAATGCTGGTACAAAGTTTGAGTAAGTACTTCACTAAATTTCCCTGTGTACAAGAATGTAACCGGCGTTCTTTCCTAGATGTACGCACTCTCGAAATATAATTTACTTTGAATAGTAAGCTATTTCAAATTTTGTAATTCGAACGCCTCGAGAGTGGTGCAGCTCAGGAAAGTCCGCTGTCTGATTATTCAATTCAAACGAGAGAAAGTAGCCGGGCAATTTTGAACAAACAAAATGAGCGAAACGACAGTCAAATATCGTTTACCCTATTATCACATCCGTCGATTGCTTTCAGAAGTATTTTATGATAAAAACTAGGTTTGCGATCCCTTTCTAAGCCTCGTGAATTTAACTGCGGACAATTAGAATGTTGTGAAATACTGTGTTTACGAGCTATTGTTTGTATAATCGCTCAACTCTACGGCTGTAGACAATACGCCATAATCTGAGCTATGTAGAGTAAGTCAATTCTTTATTTATTTATTCCTTAAAACCTGGAGTATATACAAAGTTTTTCAATGAGGCAACGGCTTCCAAAACACACATTAAAATACAACGAACACATTCTATTCGTTATTTAGTAAAGTGTATTAGTATCTCTAACACCACGGGGAAGATGTTTTAGCAGCATTGTCGAAAATATTTTGAAAACTGCTTAGGCCCTATCACAAAATTGTTTAAAAATTGTATAATATCCTTAAACAAAGCCCTCGTTATAGTATCGTAAAGTATTTATTTTTGAGGGTACCAAATTTAATTCGTACATACGAATGTCCTCACATACCTACAATTACACAAACCAATACAATTCGATCAAACATGAGCCTAATACGCTCGTAAATATC
Organism: Philaenus spumarius; assembly: GCA_018207615.1. NCBI lineage: Eukaryota > Metazoa > Arthropoda > Insecta > Hemiptera > Aphrophoridae > Philaenus > Philaenus spumarius. The sequence continues at coordinate 55,278 of JAGFPH010002111.1, read as the reverse complement.
TATATTCCAACTTGACCCGTAAAACAATGTGCGCTGTTTTACCGTTATCCTTTGCCCGATAATTTTGACAGTCGACATTCGAAGAAATTTAAACGTGCTATAAACATGTACTCTTTACATTTTTTTATAAAAATTTACGGTTTTGAGTTACTCTCACTTAAAATGTTTATATGAATGCAAGGTTATTGGTAAAAGATGATTGTTTTTCTCACACTAATTTCAACTCAATCGGTCCAGCCGTTTAAGAGATATAAATGATTTAGTAACAAAAACCAAATGGCGGATAGCTGGTGAAATGCTCGTTTCCGGACTTGTGTTTATAGGAACGGTTTTCTTTATTTATATCAATATAACCAACCCTGAATTATCTCCTCGCATTATAGAACCGCTCTGTATATAAAGAAGGCCGTCTGTGGGTATTTATGATCCAATTGGTTTGTATATTAGCACTCTCGCACAGACCGTTTGACGAATCGACACAAAAGTTGGCATAGTGATCAATTATTACTAAAGTCGTAAAATTTGTTTCTACTATACTCGCCACTAAAGGGGTGGACCGCGGGGACTACCCTAACAAAATAATCTTTTAATTCGTCCGGTTATTTGCTGAAAAGACTGAAATTTAGCACATTTTTTTCTTCTGTGATACGTAAAAAATTGAATTGATTATTTAAGTTTAAAGGATGAAAATGAGGGTAACTACTCTAAACATTTGATTCGACTTCTGGTCAAAATCTGGCTACAGATCTGAAATTTTGATACAAAGAAAACTTCAACCACATTAATTTTCTTATTTGTGACCAAGTAGAAAAAATTGTTAACCACCAACATTCATTGAAACTAAATTCCACTAACGCCATTTAAAGTTAGAGAGGTGAAATTGTGCTCATATTTTTCTTACGCGATGTACAGGAAAGAAAACCCAATTGCATTCCGATTACTTACACCTAAAGATCAAAATGGGGTAACTAACCCTACGTAGCCATTATTTTAGGTAGAATTTACTCGCAGATGTGAAAAGTTTTACTGAGTTTTATTTTGTGATATTGTCTACAGTACAATTTATGAGCGGCAAATTGAAGCGGGAAACTTGGTGTAAGCGCTTACTGAAGAATGGAAACATTGATCTATGGGAAACCCTTGATCTCACAATGAGGGGGTGTATTGGGCCAAGATATTTGGATCTGGTATCTGATGTGACGTTCAATATTTACTCGATATTCGTTCCGTTAAATCATTCTTAACTGCAAGCGAAGCCGCGAGTACCTGCTGTTAGAGTTTTATAAAAGAAGTAAGATGAAAAGTGTACCAATCTTACAAAAAGAATGATTAAGGGAACGGAAGCAATACTGGGCCACATAGATTGGTACTGTTCAAAACTTACCTTAAAATTTTTAATATCACCAAAAGTAGGAATATTTCAGCTTATCTCTTACAATGCACAGGATACCTAGAGGTTAGCTCAATAAACTATAGAAATAGGTATAATTTTAGGTTTATTAACCAAAGTTAAGTAAAAAGTTTATATGCCCTTAAATAAATAAAAAAAAATTATTTATACGCCCTTAGTACAAGAAAAACTTCAGATTAAAACAATACATATATATTTAATTAAATTGCATTTTAAAAGCCCTCCCCAAAAAATCAAAAATCAAAAACCCTCCCCATTAGTAAAGATTACAGAATTTATACAAAAGTTAGACAAAATTACAAAAATAACATGAAATACCATGGATTTGTTTAAAGATAAAAATATAGGTCGTTGGCCAACTCTAAAAGGTAATTATAAATAATTGAATAAATAGACAAAATTAATTATGAGACGTCTCTCTATATATAAAAAAAAAGGTGTGAAATTTCTAATATGTAGCCCTTAGGGCTAAGGTCCGAAATGTGCTAGCTTGCTCCTCCCAATTATTAAATACTAACATATCCTAAATAGTACACATATACAAAAATTACTTTCAAAATACAGCCTATTTAACAGTTAACATAAAAGAAAAAGAACAACTGCAGATCGTTCACATTTTAAATTAAGTTCTGTCTTTAATTAAAACACTGTAGAAATATTTTGTTTAATTTTTTTAAAGTTCAGTTGGAAAGTAGGCCTTTTCTAAGCGTAGCTGTTGCAGGTTATGCCATTGTATTATAACATTCCCTGGAGTTGGACCAGTACAACTGTATAACATAAATAACAATTTCCTTTTTAGAAAACTTGCAGTTATTTAAATAAGCATAATATGATAGTTCTTTGAGTTGGCTGTTTTATTGAAATTTGTAGCACAAGATGGCAAATTGCTACTTAGATTGTGATGGTTAATATAACATGTGTAATGTTGCATAAGACTGTCTCTACATGTTAGGTAAGCCACATGGTAACATAAAAAAAATGTTAACGTTTAGTTACATATCAGCAATATTATGCTTATAGCTTATTAAAAGTTTTCAATATCGGTTACACTGTAGAAAAACTACACAGTTATAGTTAATTAATACATAGCAATTTAGGCTTGTTTGTGGAAATATGTTTAGGCTTTAGCAATAACCAACATGATATCGGCTTTATAGTTTTTGTAGGCTGTAAGATTTACATTTAAAATTTAGGCTGTAGTAAAAAAAAATGAAATACATAGGTTTCTCTAATAAATTGAACAAAATGAGTCAGGAAGTTGTATATAAACCAAAAGTGGAAATAACCTTATTAAGTTTTACAAGTAAAAATTTTATAATTATCAAGGTAAAGCTAAAAACATTCCTACCTGGTATCCGGAAAACAAAGGTTTAGAAGTAATTCATGTTGTTCAGCGACACACCGTCGTTAATCGCGATTAAATTATTTAAAGTTTAATAACATAACTACCACTTGGCAGCGTCTTAAAGTTTTCGTTCGTAACGGTCTAATGGCCGACCTTCTAGCAACCCTTATGACAAAGCGAATTTCAACTCAATAGATAAAGAACAGCTGATGGGTTGTCAGATTACAACGTTCAGTTATGTACGATAAGAAGTAATACCGTACAGAGTCGACATCTGGCGGAGAAAAGGATAACTATTTGGGAAATGTAGGTAAGGATAAATGATAGAAAGGTTGTAAGTTGTTGATGGGACGTTACAAAAGTTACAATCAGAAAATCATAAGTCAAATACAGTACTAGAAAAAGTTTAGCATGAGCTGTGGCCTCGAGATGCGCAGTAGACTCGGAGTTGATTCAGAGAGGCTCAGTCTGTTGCCACGCTCTGAACATAATACTTCGGTCTGGAAGCCCTTGAATGGGTTTCAATAAATATATTGTCTGTGCGTGGTCTCCCTTCCCCTGCAGAGGACTGCGTCTCCACTTGCTTAAATTCTTCCTTCCCGCCAGCGCATTTGAGAGCTCATGCTATATTTGACGAATTATAACTTTAGACAGTTAATATGTAATATGTATGTAATATATATATACATTTCTCCCGAAAATTTTTTATATTTTGGGGAGTCATAAAAGGAAAAATCGCAACTTATAGGAACACAGGTTGCCCATCTGTACGGCAGTCGGTTTCTCTGGATTGAATAAGATAGTGCAACAAAATTTAACATGCTGTAACTATGAAGCATTTTAACCTGCAAATATTTCAATAATCAGAAATCAACAAATAATTTAATATGAATTTTGAGAATCTATGGTAACCAGGGGTGTCGACAGAAATCTTGACGCCAGTAAAACATAAATATTTTGGTGCCCACTTCATGAATGTTTTCAAATTAGCGAAATCTGTTTCTCCCTCATTATCAGAAACCGTGTTATATTATTTGCATACATATCGTAGGTTATGTTCGTCAGAGAAGAAAACATAGAACCACTATCAAAGAAAATCGTTTATTTTCTACACTAAGTAGTTGTGAAATTCATTGGCAATTTGCAAAAATTCCGGACAAAATTCTATTTTTTATGTTTTTGAGCATACAAGGAGCAAAAAACTAAATATGTCTTTTGTATTTTATTTTGTTAGTTTCCATAATTTTATAATTGTAAATATTAATCTAAGTCAAGAAATGGAGACGTGTACAAAGTAGTGGGTCATTAAAACTGATAAAGTGAGCGCATATCCTCATAAATTGGCAGTAAAGAACAGACAAGTATTTAATTAATTAATTTAATTAATACTCTTTTCTAGTGAGGAAAGAGAACCAATTAATCGAAATATTATGTATTAAAAGAACTCTAAAAATTTAACTCTGAACATCATCAAACCTTTCTCAAATTCAAAGTACGTATAGGTTAAGTTAAATTGAACACTAAATATCAAACATTTCTCAAGTTCAAAGTATAGGCTAAATTAAATTGAACACTAAACATCAAAACATTCTCGAATTTAAAGTAGGCCTATAGGCTAAATTAAATTGAACACTAAACATCAAACCTTTCTCAAATTCAAAGT
>JAGFPH010002111.1:10227-24911 GCA_018207615.1 Philaenus spumarius | reverse complement strand
CTCAGCGATACTAGCCAACTAAAAACATCAACTCCCATGCAACGCTCAGAAAGTTGACGCAACCCGCATGACAATGAACGTGATGTTCGCAGTAATGGTAGTAGCATGTCTACTTCCCGTAAGACCTGTACTGCACGGTGACGTGTAATTGAGTGTAGGTCGGTAGAGAGGCGAGGCGCGCGAAGAAATTTAACTCTCGAACAAAATTTAAGACGAAATAATAATTTTGTTTGGTATCATATTTTTTTTAAACTTAACGAGCTAAACAACCTAATATGGTTTGTTATGTAGAGCAAACATTTGGCAATAACTATTTAATTTTATTTTTAAATTGAAAAATTAGATCTTACTTCAAGGCTTCGTCCAACAGCAACGTTCTCGAATAAATGACAAACTGTTGGAGGTCGGCACCTTGCTGTGCCGCGCCGCGCCGCATCTCTCTACCGACCTAGTGGACGAGGGCGCGGTTGTAATTTCTTGGGTTCGGATATCTTCGACTGTACTCGGCAATTCGTACCTACTCCACTCTCATATCGGCAGGTGGTCTACAGCCACAACAAAGCTTTTCTACGCGTGTTGCAATTCAAAGTAAAGCCTATTTTGTAGATTAATTAGTAATACAAAATTATTTGTCCCCTTTGCTATAATTTTACTAACTTGCGAACGATATTCATTCAAAAAAAAAAAAAAAAAATCACCTTAGAGAAAACTTTAGCAAATATAAATAAGTTAGGTTTTGTTTCATAAAAAATGTATAAAATGTTATGATTGTGATGAAAAATTATATAAAGTTTTTATATAAAATAAAAGCGACGACAACACGTATTTAAAGCGAGAAAAATGTGTATTTTTATTTTATTTTTTAACTTTTGCGACAAATTTGTAGATAATTAGTCGAATTAACTTTTTCCGTATGACCTCTAAACAATACTATCTTGTTTTAATCATACTGGATTTAGAGTTTTAGGGTTTGTATTCTTTTACCATTGTATTTTTTGTAGTCAGGTTGGTGAAAGATAGTAAATTTATATAAACGATTTAAAACAACTAAAATAAACAGCAATAACAGTATAGATAAATGTTGAGCTTGACTTGTGAGAAGATATACAAGATAGGAAACTAAACAAGAGTTTCCTACAATTCCTACAAGAGTTTTTCTCTTGTTTTCTACAAGAGTTAGTTATAGTTTGACTATTGTAGCTCGTGCATCATTGAAGATGGCGATTGTCGTTGAAACGCGTTTGAGATACTAAACGTATTAGTTGTAAGATTTTGTGTTCAAAGTTTATTTTATCAAGCAATAACAGTAATTATTAAACTATAGTTTGTCCAAACAGCCATGCGCTCTGAACCATAAAATGACCCTCGCTCCCACACGCGCAAACACATCACACTCACGGCCTACCTGCTTAATGGTTCCCTTATGAATCACCAACTAGCCCTTGTGCTACAAAATCACATTTTCTTACCGTTAACCTAATTTTTACTATAATTACTGAACTTTAAATATTATTCCTCGCAAAATGAGTCCAAACATGGTACAATTGTGACAACTCTAAGCGGTTTTACAGTCATTAGGTTACAAAATCATAAATTTAACTCCTTAAAAATGATTATTGACACTTTATTTGAATTAGCATGATCACAATAACATACATAATTACAGTAATTCTAGTAGTGATTTCAAACGTATGCAAAAAACAAAGAAACTAAATCAGAATCAATGTAACAGTGAACTTATACTAAGAGTAAAATAAAACTAATTACAAATTCATTTTGCAATGCTATTGTACAATAACTAATAAAGTAATATTATAAAACTAACACAAGCATATTTACATAAACATCCTATGTTAAGAAGGCCTCTTAAATGTCTTGTAAAATTTTCAACGTACACATTTCCTAAAATTTCCTCTGTTGCGTCTTTCATCTGTATTTTAATTTTCCAATTTCTTAATTGGACAGGGCTATTGTTTTTGTCATTTTTGTTTACTATTGTCATGTATGGAAATTTATTTAGCTTAATTTTAAATTAACTTCCGTACTGGAATAGTAAGTTAGCCTACATTTTTTTAAATAGTTTTTTGGCTTAACATTGGATGGCGGAGTAAATATAATTTTACTCTTAGTATACGTTCCTTCTTTCATTGATTCTAATTTATTTTATTTATTTTTTGACATACGTTGGAATTTTAAGAAGACACTTTTAAGAAGAATCCTCTCCTTTACTTTCGATATTGCTATGTAAATTTGCTTGTGTTAGTTTTATGTTTTGAAAATAAATGTTTATATGAACTTTATGTTTGTAAACAAAATTTTAAGAACACTGTATTATGATATTTTACGACACTAATTTATCCCTTTTAAGTAACAAAATGTTACAACAAGTTGTTTATCAACTTTTTTCAATTCTCAACAATTTTAGTATTTTGGCGTAAAGTCAATTAAAATGTTATCAAATTCTAATAATAACTAAACATTTCTTATTTTTAACGTAACTCTGGCGCTGTATTAGCCAAAAATCAAATCATCTTCAATCACACGAATGTGGTACATCCAGATAGGAATCCATATTAAATCAATAAGTTAACTTCTAGGTTAGGCCTACTCCTCTTTGCTTGTTCTACGCTCAGCCTTGAATAGACCTACAATGTAGGTGGATATAAAGTTAATTTTATTCACAGCAGAATCATCAAATATAAAATGATTACTTTCGTTGCAGTTAGACAGGTCACGGGGAGAGTTCAGAGGGAAAGCGGGTCAATGAGGGGACGAAATTCATCATGCGGCCTCAATGTTGGGAACCTGATCGCGGAATTCCACTGTACGCGCGAAGTAATATTTTCTTTCAAAGTCAGCTTTTTGGCAGATTGAAAATTGATCAAATTTATTAAGCGGTGAGTGGTAAGCTGCTATGTTTAGAAAAACTACCTAAACTTCTCTCACAATAAAATAAGCGGAGACAAAACAACTTGGATTTTCCTCCTTTTTGTCACCATTCAGCGTTACTGTCGTGTCCCGTCGTGTCGTGGAGCGGCCATCCACCGAATTCGACGTCGAGTTTAATGATTCGACGTCTTGTCTCGTCCTGCCGTGTCGAATTTGATTGAACCACTCGAAATCAATTTTGGAAAAAATCAAAATGGCTGTGACTCAACATTTTTAAATACTCCCAAATATCGTTGTGTGGCAAATCGTTTGAAAGCTTATTTAATTCTAAATCCAAAAAATAATAATAAATATTTTAAAAAAAATAGTACAGCAAAATGGGGCAAAATCGGAAAACACGATTTCGTTGGTATTTTGGCCGCCATTTTTAATTGGTTAAAGATAGTGATGTGAAAATTTCACCGTTGGGTTTCTCTTGAAATTCTACATCGAAATAATGTATCACATGACCACCTTCCCACTAAAAAAACACAAAGCTACATTGAAGATGCGGATAAATATGTTGAAATCTTAATAAAATAGTATTTTTACATAGAGTATGTTCCTCAATCACATCTACCTTCATATTTTACTTATATACGAAATATTAAACCGTTTTCAGACTTTTCACCCACCCTGTATAAACCTGTTCCATTGATTTGACATAAATAGAAACAAACACATTCTATTTCAGAAACACTCTTGTATGGGTACTATTTTCAATTAATTATGTGAACTAATAATTAATATGCACCTACTCTGGTGCATACCCGACAAATATTTTACTGTTTTAAAAATCGTATTTTTTTAAACTCCGTAGACAAGTATATTATACTTTGACAGAATTTCGAGTTAGACAAATTTTGAAGTTACAATATGAAAGTAGTAAAGAGTTTCAGGATGGCAATGATTCCGCATGGACTGATGATGCTGATTGGATCCCATGGCCTTGGCTAAGATAATTTATGAACATTCGTGACGCGTCTTTATACTAACTGACTGACTGTTTTATTCAATCAGCTGATCAATTAATTATACTTAGCTCATCACTTAAACTTGCAATGCCATCATGATTCTCCAGATTTAAGACAGTGAAGGTTCTGCGGCAACTCTGTGAGTACAATTTGGAATTTTCCGACAACAATCCACTACTCTTCAACTACTGCAGTCAGAGTAATAACCGTCTTGACATAGTCAAAAAAATACCTGTCAGCGGCAATTTTTCTTGATATTAGCAAAGCCTTCGACAGTATTTTTCTCACAATGGACTTTTACTTAAAACCACGCCTACCCCTCTTCCTAAATCATACGTCACACTTCTACGATCAACTAACCGCAGATTCCACGTTTTTTGTTAATGGCACACTTTCTTCACTGATGCCTTTTTTTACTGGCGTTCTTCAAGGATCTGTTTTAGGCTTACTTCTACACCTTATTTTTACCAACAACATTCCTCAGGTTATGCCGACGATGCAATGTTCTACTTCATTTCAGCTAACTATATCTACGCTTCAAAACAACTGCAGAATATCACCTTGGTTATAAAAATGGAGAATTTCAATTAATATCAACAAATGCGAAGCTAATTGATATATTGGAAAGAAGAAAACAACCACAGCAATAATTCTAAACAATATCGATATCTAATAAAAGTTTTCATATAAATATCTTGGATTCACCCTGAACATTCAATTGAACATAAGTCGTCATGTAAGCAGCACCCTAAACAAAGCCAAACTTTATCCAATCCTTTCCAAACACAGTCGAATCCCAATAAAAACACCCAATCTACCTCCTTTCAATCCGATCCGTCCTCATCTATGCAGCTCTTGTCTGGTGACCACTCACACCCCACACTAACAGAAACTACTTCGAAAGTTTCCAACCGCAATCTCTAAGATGTATTCCTTACACGCCTTGGTTCGTTTCATGCCACTATACAGTTCCTTTAATACCATCATAATATCCGACTTTATAAAATCTCTGTTCACCAAACTGCTGCTGATAAATCCTATCACTGAATAGCAGAGAGGCATGAATTCCTCCACAGGCCCTGAGACAACGGTTGTTCCACGCCCAAGAGCATCTCTAGACGATCCACCTTAAACCCAAAATCTGAAATTTCTCCTACTAAATCAAAACCCACAAATTTACAAAATCAAACACCACACAAAATTAACCTTAAACAACAACCCAACTATAACTTAATAATTTAGCAAAAGTCCTTTCCACATATATACCAGCAACCATTTATTTGTTTCAGATGTTGCACAGCCATAGAGGAAGAAGAGCACGCTCTTCTTGCCATGAGAATATAAAGTGATTCAGTTAAGTCAACCATTCCGTTTTTTACCAAAATGATATAAATAACAACTAATTCATCAACACGTCATGTACTCAATATAACCATGGCTTGAAGAAATTATACATTGGTGGTGGAGACAAAGATGACAACTCCCAAGTATAGTATCACCAAACATTGCCTGAAAGATAGTAGGCCTATCACCAAACACTGCCTGAACGATAGGTAGGCTTATCACCAAACACTCCCTGAACGATAGTAGGCCTATGACCAAACACTGCTTGAAAGATAGTAGGCCTATCACCAAATAATGCTTGAAAGATATTAAGCTTATCACCAAACACTGCTTGAAAGATAGTAGGCCTATCACCAAACACTGCCTGAACGATAGTATTGCCAAACACTGCCTGAACGGTAGTATCACCAAACACTGCCTGAACGATAACATATTTTTCATCACTCTTAAAAAAAATTGGTTAATTATAGTGTTTAACTGAAAGTGTATTACTACCACCAACTTTCAATTTTTTTCAAAATGTTAATTTCAGTACTTTCAGAAATAGGGGAAGGTGGGTTTTGTAGTAACATTTTTGGGAAAATGTTGACTCACTAACACTATCACTGAATATATAACAAATAAATTTAACCACCATATAAGACAATAATATCATGAAATATAATACTTTGTTGTGTACCAAACTTTGGCTCCTAAAAATTCATAATAAATATTTATACAAATTTTTTTTTACTATGATGTCTTTGTCTGATTAGGAGATAATAGCCTACTGAACTGTGGTAGACAGACAGACAAATCAGAGATCCATTTTTCCTGAAAGCAATTTGAAGCTAATAATTCCTGTAATTTGATAAGATGGAAAATATAAATAAATTTCCAAAACTGAATACATTTACAATCGCAGTTTGTTTAAAATTAGTAACAAATTATAATTTTGATGTGAAAATGACAAAACGTTAACAGTTTTGCATAACGTTAGCCTACTTTTGCATATTTCAAAAATGATGCAGTAAACCTTTAAGACTTAAACACATATATTAAAAAGGCGACATTAGTATCTCAATACTTAAACCACTATAAAAAATACACATTCAATAAAATTACCGGTTTCAGATAATCGGCGAAAAGTTCGAAAATTAAGGCCATTAAAATATAGACTATATTGTAAAAAATACATGTTGTGGTCTGACTCGATCAAAACATATCATTTCAAGTATCTTCTAAATGGGCGATTGTGTTATCTCCTACCTACAACAAGCCAGGAAGTTTTCAAAAAAATAAAACTTTAAGAAAAATCTATACGAATATGATCAGGTTTATCAAAAATACACAAATAATAAAAAAGTCATACAAAATTTGACTTTCTGTTCGAAATTTTTAAGTTTGCCGCCAAGTTGGAAAAATTACTCACGTTATTTTAAAACTTCCAAGCTAAACGAAATAGACAATTCTATAAAATTAGAGGTCAAACTGTTTTTATTTATGTTAGAAGCCGAGACACCCGCGTCCAGACATTCTCTACACCTAGTATAAGGTATAAGTTGTAGTTTCTGAAATGGTGTGTAATTTATGGATACAAATATACATTTTTCAGATACATTCAAGGGCATATCTATTTCCCGCGGCCACATAGCCTACTCGTAATTGTATACGTGCATTGATAAATAGGTCTTAACTTGTCAATATAAAAGTTATTTATTCCCGCAATATGCAATAAGTACTGATAAATATAAACTATCCCAAACATAATAATAAAATTGTAAGCTAAAAGTCGCACCAGAATATTGACCACGTGTGTTTTGCATATTATAGTGGTCACAACCAGTATAATAATACCTGACATTTATATTCAAATAAGTTGTGTGCACAAACCGTTTATTTTTATACTGACAAATTTAGTGAAATATTCTAAATGGTTGTGTGTTTATTATAAACAGGTGTAAGCTATAGCATAACAAGAAATAGAAGTAAACTGTTAGCAACAAGAGTTCGTTAACAAGCGAGTTTCTAATCGAATTTACTGATAAGATTTATTTTTTCGTTATCTAATTTCCTCGGTTGCTTTATTTGTTGATTTGAAGCGAATGTCTTAGAGTCATTTTATCACCTTAAGCCTACAATAAAAACATTTCAAGTTATGACTTAGAATTGTACTGTTTTCAAATAGGTTTCAAAATATTAGCCTATACATTCTTATTTCTCCTTTCATATAAAACAAAACTAGTGAATTTAGGTTGTTCATTTTTTTAAGTGCTAGCTTTACTAGTTGCAATACACAAAATGAAATTGTATTTACAAATATTAACTTAATTTTCGAAACCAAATTGTAACACAAAAGAATCACATCTGAATTCATCAGTTTTTTTTTTTTTAAATATAAAATAGTAATTTTGTAGAAACTATAACTAGACGATCTAAACGCTATTAATTGTTTATTACTGTTTAATGCTGAAAATGTTTTCTTACTCGAAGCGTCCTTATAGTTAGGTATTTTATAATCCTAAAAATACACAAAATTCAACTTAACTGTCTTCAATTTATGCAACATACACTAGCCTAAATGCTTTCAGAATTAACAGTAGGCCTATAATAGCCCATACATATAGGTAAGAATGAAGGAAATTGTGATTGAATCATGTGCAGGCAACATATTAGTGTAAAATAGGCTTAATGCGACTTTTATTTTTTAAATAACTTATATCTAACATTTAAATCAACGATAGATCTGACAAGCAAACACAATTACTGAACTTCGTGAAAAAACAAAATATGTAAACAAACTTATCTCATTGAATGACGTTTTAACATACCTTTCAATCCACTAATAACAGTTATAACACAATAAATAATACACTACATAACGCGCGCAACGCTACCAAACAAACATAACCTACAGTACCCACGGCTACACTGATAGCAGCGTTTCAACCAGCTGATGAAATCCATTGGGCCGTGGCACTGCACACGCGCATGACAATCTCCTCCAGTAAAAGCTGTTTTAACGCAACCTAATTGTTATATATGAATGTATAATTTATACTCAAATTAATGACTTGTTTTATGATATTAAGAAATATTAGAAATAGCCAAATATACTTGAATTTATCAACGTTTTTTAAGAGACAAAATGAATTATGCAGGGCTTTGTTGTTAAATCCATAGTTTGCAGAGTTTTAAGTACGCGTATTGTTTAATAAGTTAGGATTCTATCGAAGGAGTTCCCACCATTGTTTGGATTGGGAAATATTTTTCAGTGTGGTGTAATATGTGGGGAATTCTAGATAAGTTTAGATTCCAAGATATTATTTTAAATTATGAAATTTTGTTTCACTTTTACTGTCTAGGCGTTTATATGGAGAGAAATTTCAGAATTTCTTCGACTACCGGAACATTAGTAGACTATGTTTGTGTAGTTGGAAGTTGACTTTCAGGCGGTAATAGCCAGACTGTGCTTTTCGCTTTGAACCAAACGGTGTTGATTAATTTATCTTACTTAATAGCCTAACCTTAAAACAAGTTATCATCGGTTTTCCGAAACCGCCACTAGCGCCGTCTCTATAATTGTATCTTCTTCGTCGTTTTATTTTTGTATCTTCTTAACGACTTTAGCTTTTCCCAGTTACATTCTAATGAAGACCGGGGAGCAGCGTATGGCGCAAGTAAATCCAGTGCCATTAACTAGATTGAGACGAGATCTTCGCAACTGTGTGCCAGACAGGAAGAATGCTTTTAACCACAGCTCCACTCTGCTCCCAAGACTCCAAATAGTTTGCACCCCACCACTTCGTTCAATAAACTGAATTCCTCCAATGTTTTAAAATGTAATATCATTTTACATAAGTAAAATAAAAAAGAAATACGAAATAACTGACAGCGTATGAATAAGAAATCATTTCTTACGAACACAAATCTAGTGTGAATAAATTTTTACCCTCTTTGAAAATCTACATTTGCTTTATTATAATTTGATTAGGACAGTCTTTTAGAGTAGATATTTGTGATGGTTTAACCAGTTCTTTGGTTAGCAAAAAATAAATCTAATTTTCATATTATTTTTTAAATAATAAACATTACAAAGTAGAATTAGAAAGTAAAAATTAACAGTTTCTTTTTATTCAAGGCATAAATTTGCCAAGGAAATCAAACAGTACCATTTAATATTAACTAGAAATTATTCCTGTTACTATTCTTTTATGTTGATTTATTTAATAATTGTTTTAACTTTTCCGAAAAACAATACTTTAAACAAATAAAAGAGCACTGTGGCGAAAAAATCACACTGATTTAAATAAAACCCGAACCACAAAACAAGGAACAAAAATAATAACTAAACAACTAAATTGTAAGTTATGTTTAATACGTTACCCTAAACGTATTAACGTATTAGGGTAATGTATAGGGTAACGTATTAAACATAACTTACAATTTAGTTGTTTAGTTATTGTTTTTGTTCCTTGTTTTGTGCTTCTGGTTTTTATTTAAAACAGTGTGAAACAATACTTTTGAAAATCTACATTTGCTTTATTATAATTTCATTAGGACAGCCTTTTTAGAGTAGGTATTTGTGTTACTTTAACCAGTTCTTTGGTTAACAACAAATTAATCTAATTTTCATATTATTTTTTTAAATAATAAACATTACAAAGTAGAATTAGAAAGTAAAAATTAACTGTTTCTTTTTATTCAAGGCATAAATTTGCCAAGGAAATCAAACAGTACCATTTAATATTAATTAGAAATTATTCCTATCACTATTTATTCTTTTATATTGATTTATTTAATAATTGTTTTAACTTTTCCGACAAACAATACTTTGTACATTTGCCAAAAATAAAAATCAACAAAGTCATTTACATTTAAAATCAATATTCACTAATAAATAATAATTAATTAATTGGAACACTAGATATTTATATTCGTCCTATACAAATTCAAAACATAATATATTCAATTACTATTGCCACTTAATACAAACACAAATTCTGAATATACAATACACAATGACCAAAAGTTCCATAAAATGTTACGGCTCCTGACATGTCATGACTATTAATATTACATAATTATCATCAATAGAATATTTATTGCAGCTTTCTTTTTTAATTGGATCTGGCAACAGATTACATACGGTTATACCCATAAATTCCACTCCCTTACGGCACAAAGTTAGATGGTGGTCAGGAGCGCACCCAGAGGATTTTAACTTTTACTAGGAATTTCATTGAAGCATTGAACTTCATGTTTGTAATTCAATGTCAGATAGAATTTTTACATTTTTCATATACTAGTATTATCATATACTAGTATACATGTTAAGGCGATTTTATACATTCAAAGTATTATAACTTTACGAAATAGTTTTGTGGGAAATAAAAATGTTTAAACTAAGAATTGGTTTTCCCCATGGGTCATTTTTAATTCTTAATTTAAAACAACAAACATTTTATTCCTCGAAATTGCTTTTTTTCAATATTATATTATATTTTTTGACTAAACTGTAAGTCCATATGAAGAGAGATATTTTATTTTTAAGTGTTAACCTCTCCAAATGATCAAAACTGTATTACATAATTTTTGCCTACAAAAAATGTGTTGTCAGACTAAATAGCTTACTATGTACACTGAATTGCATTAATTTAGAAAATAACGTAAAAAGTAACAAATAAAAAACGTTTGTTTTTTTACACAAGTAATTTTGTAATATTGATTTATATGCATAAATTAATTAATTACATAACAAGTTTTTTTTATCAAGGTTTAAGATTTTAAAATGCATTTTAATGGTTGAATATTTACACAATTTTTGAACTTGGACCACCGTTCAAATGGGATTATTCTAACCCCCCCCCCCCCCAAATCCCGAAGTGACTCCTTCTATATATTTAAACTATGCTGCAACTCCTCTTGGACAAATCCTGGTTGTGCCCCTAGTGGTGCTGTTTAGTTGGGAGATAATTGCCCCAGCAAGTGTTGAACGAGTGAATACCTAAACATGTTCATATCTACAAATGTAACACATTCTGGATTAATAATGCAAGGTAAGGCGAGTATTTTGTATTTTTGTAAAAGTTACTTAAATCACTCATATAGGTAGCTTTTGTCTGCAGTCTAAACAGAATATTGTTTTATTTTCATAATTGTTGGTTTCCAAGTCACTTTGAATAATATAGAAGATAATATATTAATAAATATTACCTTGTTAAATTGTTCCTTGTTAAATTGTTGTAGGAATATTGTTCCTTGAGGAGTTGCCTTGAAAAATAACCGCTTATGAAATTATAAAATAAAAGTAAGCAAAATATATGTTTTTTAAAACATCGTGTGAACAAACCCATCTCAAAAATGTAATAACAAAGCAACCTTTGATAAGTCTATGTGAGTTTTTAAAATTTAAATTCTCATTTACATTTTATTTCAAGAAGTTTAGTTAATGTGGAAATAATATCAGTTTGATCGAACGATAAAAAAATATCAGATTTGTATTTTGAGTGAAATGACATATATACTAAAAGTTTTCTGCAAGTTTAGTGTAAATTTGTTTTGACTGAACCATTCATTTAACTCAGTACTGAACTTGATTTTGAATGATGCTGAATTCAAACTCATTATTAGGACATTTAGTGTCGCCCAGAAAAAGTATCAAATTACCACTTTTTACTGATTCCTGAATATTTTTAATAGGCTACTTATTGAAAACAGCAAAGGCCTCATTACTGAAACTTAAGGAACACCAAATTGATTTAACTGGGTTTAATTAAACTCATAACATAACACCAAATGGGACGTGCACATTTAGAGTTCATACATTTTTAATACATTATTCTAGGACTTAAAATTTAAGCTACAGCTTTAATCTTCCCTTATTTGAAGTAAAAATACTGAAATTTTCAAAATTTCCTGGATAAAAGATTACTTTTGTGAATATGTTAAGAACAAATCATTAAAGTTGGACTTGGTTGGTCTAAACAAACACTATTCAATGACATATTACGTTAAATAAATTCTCTGCAGCAATTGAGATGCATTTCAAAACACTTCCTCTCTACAACCATTAAAGCAGCCTCATCCTTGTTAATTTTATATATATTAGCCCTTTAATAATTTGGCACCCAAGCAGGGGGGGGGGGGTGGCTCACTAGGAAAAGGAAAAATATATATTATTAATTAATTATAGTCAGGTATTTTTCTTTAAAGAGATTAGCACTAAAATATGTTTTAAATGTTACCTGCCGTTTAATTTTACATTTATTTATTTTAGTTTTTGCAAGAGTTCACGCATGAGCTGCTGGGTTACTGCTTGGTGCGGCCTCTAGGAGTGTTATAGGTCTTTGTGTATTCACTGACGGTGTAAAGGTACAGACTCAATGCTGTGTGAGTTAATATTTCACCTGAACAGCCAAATTGGCTTTCCAAATTTAAAAAGTTCTCTTGGGGAGGTCAAAAATATCCCTGGACTCCTTTTACCGAAGGAGGGGAGGGTACTCCTTAACATGTTCACTGTTATGCAAATTTTGTATTTCCTATGCTAGGAGCTGACCTTTTATTTTTTGTATTTATTTAATTAGAAGTATGCAATGGACTGTGTATTGAAAATACTCCCAATATAGGGATTGGCGGGCAATGCACTGTGCGCCGGCCACTTCTCATAGTGTTCAGTATCAAGCTCACATGTGCGTCCTTAGCAGTGAACGTGTTAAGTCCCATACCCCGGTCTAGCCACCCAATAGAAAAAGAAAATATCACATGGGCCCCCATGAGGGTGGAAACTTCCTCAAAGTGAAGTTTTCGTATTTTGTTAACATTTTATTCTTTCAAAAAATTTGATTGTTTGGCCTTTGTTTTTATTTACTTTAAAAGTTGTTTCATAGCTGCAGCATAACTAAGTGAATCTGTATGTGGCCTACAATTACTTATTTCCTTTTTCTGTTTTATTTAGTCGTCTACTGCCTTCTTCCTAATGAAAAAATATATTTGATTGAAGTACAATGGTTAATTAGAAACTAAATTTGAAATAAACTTGCCAGCCATAACATTCAATGGCGTTAAACAGCACCATATCAGTCCAAACATAGGGTACACCATAAACTCTGTACATTTTTAATTACATTAAGAAAAATGCCATCTCAGAGACTGCCATACTTTACTTTCATTTTCTAAACCCAATTGATTGATATGAGTTTGTAAATTTTTCAAATCATATACATTTTCATTGATGTGCTTTAGAACTATAACTGTCAAATTACATAAATTAGATCCCTCTTCAGAACTTTGTATGGTTAAAAAAAACACTAGTGTTTTGTACAAAAAATTTGTAAATTGTTGACATGGTCAAAGTAGTTGACCTCACTTTATTATTCAGTATCTTAGTAATTAAAATGCACATCTTTTGTGAAATGTTTTGTTTATAGTTGTTCATGTTTTATTTAATATTAAAGTTTGTGCCCTGAAAATGTTGTTGGTTTTTTTAAATTGGATTTTATTTGTGCTTTTAATTTAATTTTCACAGGTGCAGTGGCATCGCCAGGGCAGTGCTGGGATGCGGCCCGCACCAGGATCCATGTTCAAAGGGGTGTAAAATTTAAAATTTGCTTACTGGTATTTTAATAATTAATAAAATAAAATTGTGTAGATAGTTTGTAGCCGAAGTCCGCAAAACACAAGCAAGAGATTAGACTTGTTTAAAATTTTCAGAATTCATCGTAGAGTATGATTTTTGTGATTCACCCATACTTGACTTTAGCTTTTTGGTCTTATTTAAATATTGTAGCTTCTTGTAAGAGAAGTTTTTCAAAACTGAGTTACCTAAAATTAACTATTAGCCAGGCAAGGCTTTGCAGTTTAGTTACACTTTTCATTCAAAATTCTGTATTTAAACAGAAAGTCCATAAAAGGATTTGAAGTATAAAGTAAGGATGTAGTCTGTGTGATTAAATTTTAAACATAATACTAACTACAGAACCAATGATTATATGTGTAGTCTAGGTTTGATAATAATACAAACCTATTTAAAAAAATAATTTTAGTTATCAACTTTTTATGTTCAATTTCTTTAAAATATATTCTATAAAAAGATGAAGGCTTTAACAGTATGTATTAAGACTGTCACATAAAAAAAACTACTGTGTTGTAAAAAAACACTGTCTTTTCCAAAGTTAAAAAAAGTTATCTGATTTTTGGAAAGCAAAACACATATTTTTATGCAATCTACTTAAATAAAGCTAGACGGTAACACTGATTCACTGACATTAATTATGAGGCACTTCCTGTAATCGAAACCCCCTCAACCTTATACTTGAATTAAAGCTCTCGACAAGAAACTTTTGGGAAATTTGCCAGAATTTAAGATTTTTTAATTTTGAAAGCACCTTTTGGTCTGAAAAGACTTTTTTCGTTTTTTCACTTTGAGCGCGTTTTGTAAGAAAACGGTAAGAGATAGCA
>JAGFPH010002111.1:0-10217 GCA_018207615.1 Philaenus spumarius | reverse complement strand
CGTTTTGTAAGAAAACGGTAAGAGATAGCAAAAAATGTTAAATACAAAAGTTGTAGAAAATTAAATTTCAAACTAACGATTTTCCTTTAGATTTAAGATCCAATCATCCGTTTAGCCTCTATTCACCCAAGAAGGAGTTCCGGCACACAATCCTTCAAATTTCTCATGTTAATCTTATGGAGATAATGTTTAATGAGTTTGAGTCAGTTGCCAAATAAAACAGCTGATTTATGCTCGGTCACGTATGTACAAACGAGCTAAAGATTAACGAGATTCTTTAGCGAATTGTCCAACTGCGAGCGAAGCGAAGCAGCCATCTGAGGCGGGGTTGAGACACAAAGCATCCAGGGTCGGAGCCCCTGGTATTGGATATTCCTGATATCAATATTTTAATAAATCAATTTAATATTTAATTTAAGAAACATAATTATAAAAATTTGTTAATATTTATTTTAATATTATAACAAATACAGTACAAAACTACTTCCAAAACTATTTGTTTATAACAATTAAAATTTTATGTAAATAAAAACATGTTCAAAGTGTGCAGTTTTATTTTAAGCCTAATAGATCATATTATCAGCCTATCAATGTTGTTAATTTTGAGTAAAATTTAAGAAACCTCTCATTGTAGCTGAAGAAATACACTTTAAAAATATATTTTTAATTTTTGTTAGGTTGAGAAAATAATTAAAAAATTCCCCATAAATTTAGAGGTGTGGGGGTTTAAATTATTAGGTGGGAGTGTGGATACTGCGAAAAGGAAGTAGGATAAAAGATTGTCCTACACCAGGTGGCATTAGTCCTGGCAACGCCGCTGCACAGATGTATGTTAACTTTGACTACAAAAGAGCAAAATATACATTTAAAAGTAAATAATTTGTGAAAGGAACAGGCATATTGAAAATGAATTAAATTTTTAACTTAAATGATTCTATGGTTTCAAAAAAATATTATTTTGTTGTGAAAAATCAAGTACATTGATTTTAAGAAATACAATTTTATATTTCTGATCAGTAGTTGGACACAAATTAACGATGTTGAGAAATTTAAAACAAACAAAAATTTCAGCTGCAACTAAATTTTATCCAGAACATTTTCTTACTGAAATGTATTACACAAATTACATAATTGTACACCGAAGTGCAGTTTGAGTGACAAGTAGTGAAAGTCACTCACTTAAATAAATATCAAACTATTCATCACAACTAGTTTTGTTTTTCAATGGCTTTAGAATGTAATGGTATAAGACAGTAATAACCTACTTTTCCACTTTGTGTGTTTTCTTTCCTTTCAACAAGTTTAATATTGACACTTTTTCTAATGAGGTTTTCATTAGAAAGACACTTGATCACACCAAATTATTTTACCGCCTGTTATATCTATTGAAATAGTGGCTGTAAAAATAAAAATTGAAAATGGCTCAACAGTGAATATTATTTCAGCCTACAAAGCACCAAATCAAAGAATCTTAAATAATGACTTGGACGTTATTTTTCATGATGATGTGCCTACTCTCTTACTAGAGGAGATCTTAATTGTAAACACCAACATTGGGGTTGCAGAGCCACAAATCCTAATGGGGATCGTTTATTTAATTATATATCAAACAGCTCTATTAATATTTCGGCACCAAGTGAACCAACATTTTATCCTTACAAGCTACATTCATAGCCTGATATCTTAGATATTGTACTATACAAAAATTTCATGCAACCTATATTTTATCAAACATTTATAGAACTACACTCGGATCACCTACCAGTAGCATTAACTTTTTTCATTCAACCCAAACTCACACCCCACAGAGAAGCCTTAGTAACAGGACAAATAGAATGGGATACCTTCCAAGACGAGCTTGACAAGTCTCTAATTACACCCAGCCATTTACCTACAGTTACTGTTGAAGAAATAGATGAAGTGGTACATCATTTAACTCTCACAATTAAAAAATCTATAAAACTACCTATAGCTAAACCCTTTAAACATAAAAATACAAATTACCTTCACCTTCCAGCCCGTATATTGCATTTAATAAAAGATAAACATAAAGCTTGTCGGCAATGGCAAAGATATTGACTTTTAAATGAACTTATAAGACAAGTAAAATCATAATTGGATCAGTTTAAGTTTGATTTGCATCAGAAACATCTAATTAATATAAATCCAGATTATTCAAATATGTGGCAAGCTACTAAACAAATGTTGACCAAATCAACAGTAATTCCTCCTCTCCGGCAGAAAAGTCAACTTTTTCAAAGCAATGAAGAAAAATGTGAAATGTTTGCTTATATTTTTCAAAATTCCTTTTCTCCTAACCAAATAAATGAGCCCAATACAAGTGCAAGAGTAGAAGAATTTATTAGTTGCTTTAATGAAATTAGCACTGCAGAACTCCCAAGAAAAGCCGTATCTTCTTCAGAAATAAATAACTTAATTAAATCATTATCACACAAAAAAATCTCCTGGACACGATCTTATTACAAACGTAATTTTAAAAAAATTAACCACCAAAGCAAAATATAGGCCATTTTCCAGCATATTGGAAACATGCTGAAGTTATAGTCATCCATAGACACGGTAAACCATCAGATAATCCATCAAGCTACAGGCCGATCGGTCTTCTACCAAGTCTATCCAAAATATTAGAAAAAGTTATTCAAAAACGAATGTTACTAAACATTGATGACGCTACAGGTATTCCATCCCATCAATTTGGTTTCCGCCCTAAACATTCTACAACTCTTCAGTTATTGAGGTTATCAGGGCAGATCTTTCTGACAATTTTATTATTGTTTATTATGTGCACTTCTAATAGGCGGAATATGAAATTTCAAATTTGTTACATTAATAGTTTTTCCACAACTACAGTAAAAACAAGTTAGGTCATTATGGTGCATAATGAACCCTATTAACCTGAGTGTCCAGATTTACATTTACAAGGACGATCATCTGGTTTCTGATCAGTTGTTGGAGGTGGACAAGCGGTAGCCATCGATCTTCGCAACAGTTGAACTCTGTGTTCGGTGCTTGTTTGCTTTCTGAGAAGACTCAAATTGTGATTGTGTTGTTGTGATTCAGTGGTTTTAGATAGTTTTCACGAATTTTCTTTAGGCTTTTTTCCATTGTAAACGTTTTGTAGCAAATATTAGTACAATGATAAAATATTTGATCTTCAATCGTTTATGAACTTCGTCTTGCCGAATTTCTGCAGCATCCCGAACTCTCTTCTATCCAGTAGTAGTTGCAGTTAGCTTTTCTTTCGTATTAGTTTGGAATATTATACACCTTTCTTGATGAAACATTCCTCAGTTTTTGTTGTTAGCAACACCCATCTGGAGGTAAAAATCTGCTGCTACCATTTGCTTCACTAATATTTGAATTAATACCAATAAATCATGGCTGCAACACATTATTATATGGCCGCCATTTTATTGGTCTGACGAGTTATTTTCTGTCTCAATTGAGCTACTTGACCCCAAAAACATATATTTTGGCACCAAAAGTTAACTCTATAAGTTGTACGGTTCCTTCAATAACACATCATCAGTGCAACACATCCGCCATTTTGACAAACAGCGCACCCAGAAAACATTTGGCTCAGATCAGAAATGTCTACCCAAGATAAAGTACTTCTATAATGATCCAAGATCAAAAATCAAAAGCCAAAATCTCTGGACAACAATTTTTTACGGAATGTTATCAAGGGGACCTGGATTATAATTGGAATTCACTTAGATTTTATTATAAAAATTCAGAAATCAATTATAACCCGGAAAAGCGGAAGAGTGTCTTAAAAGATTATTGTTACCTTAATTACCTTAAATGCAAGTAACTGCACGCGAAAACCAACTAATGCTTTTAAACGGGACCCTACACACTGAAGTAGCAGTAGCATGCACCTTCCACTCGAACTCCGATCGGTCGATGTGTGGCGACACATGCCATATGCATCTCGAGCCAGTGCATGCACAGATACCACTCTCTGGCCTACATTTCGCCATTTATGAATTTATATTGCTACTATCTCATGATTATGCAACAAAATATTAGGTATTTGAAATAAAAACAGCTGTCCGGAGTAACTTCACAGCTATAATAAGCTTCACAGGAATAAGCTCATCAATTATAATACTAACATTGAACATACTATAATATTGCATTTTTTACCATCAATTTGCAAAACTAAAAATTGATACTTCAGAAAAAACGTTCTATACCGACCTAGAGGTAATCTTATCTTTACGACCAATGTCGAAGAATAATTTTTTCTCTTGTAGCTCCCGAGTAATATTGTTATTACCAGACCCTTATTTTTGGTTTAGTGAGAGGTAGAGAACACCCTTAAATTCGGCATACAAATATTTACGTAATCTTACCTCAGAAATATTAGTAGTCTCTCCTCCACAATCACGGCTAAGCGGAAATTTGTAGCTATTATGATACAGTGACTTTTCACTTTAGAGCACAGAATATTAAATGTGTCTTTTTTCATCCTACAAAACTTTCGAAATTTTTCTTCAAGCAGCTCCAACTCTTTCGCCCAACTAAAGAGTGTTCTAGAACGCTTAGGTCCCCTTTTGTGGATTTGATCCTGGGATCGAGACAAACACATTTCACAATATAAACATTTGTCTACGGTGCTTACAATGATCTATTCTAAGTAAAATGAGCGTTTATATCCAATCATGCGTTTTAAAATGGTGACTGAAAATCAATAATGAAATAAAAGGCAATTATTAAAAGATAATATTTTTATCTTTCTTTAAATATATATAATAATATACATAAACACAATATCTTAACAAATATTCCTACAGTTTTATAGTCCATATAATTGTACACATTTACCGAGTTAAAAATCCCCGTCTGCATAGTTAGGTAGGATTAGATAAAGTGTGTTGTTTAAATAGTATTTTGTATAAATGATGTATTTCTGATGTGTATCTAATTAATCTGCCTGTGATTTTTCACAGGGATTTACTAGTTTCAAACATAAATTACCCAAAAACCTTGCATTTTAACAAAAAATGACAATAAATTTTTTTGTAGCCAATTAAACTTTTTATCAGATGATGTAACTATCAAAACAATTGAAAAGGATAATAGTTAAGTCATGGATAAATAACAGCATACGTTCACTCCAATTTGTATGTTTACCGTGTTGGTATAGGATGCCGGGTTGAACAAACCAATTATTAGTCATAACTTAACTATTACCTTCAGCCGATTGTTTTGACAGATACACCATCCGATAGGGAAATAAAAGGGCTACAGAAAATTTGTCTTGAAATTGTTTGTTAAAATGTACGGTTTTTGGGAAATTCTGGTTTGAAATTTTCAAACAGCCTCCATTTTTAAACGCATTATTGGATATAATTGTTAATTTTTTTAAACATAGACCATTGTTAGGTTAAAATTCATGCCAAGTTTGAACTCAATTGGTCAAACTGTTCTCTAGGTAAAACTTATTTAGTAAAAAAAACAAAATGGCGGCTTTGGGGAAAACAAAGTCAAACACATGTCACACTGTCCAAAACACATGTGATTTTTTTTCTCATTCTTATGTCCTTATATGTATAAGGATCCCTGTTATAACTTTCCCTAGATCAGATTTTGCGTAACTCCTAAAGTCTTTTAAATAATATAGATAATGTTATAAAAATAACTTACGAAATAAAATTTTTGAGAGTAGCTAACGGATGAATTAGCTGTTTTATTTCTTAACACAGAAATTTATGGTTTGTAAAAGACTTTGATGTATCACAAGCCACATATAAGTGTCCATTATACATTTTTGAGTTGAGGGTGATATGGAGGTGTCTGGAGGGTTTTGGAATTTTGTTAATAAGTTTTCTAAGGCTCCCCCTGATGGAGAATAACTGTCCCGAGATCAGATTTTGTAATATATTATTATCTCTTTTCATTATTTTAAAAGTAATAGAGATGACAACTTTTCAAGAAATCACTCTGTACCTATATATTTAAAAATATCGACCAATTTATGTTATCAATTATTTTTTAGAGAGCTTTCTTAGCATTCTTATTTTTATAACACAAAGTGTTTTATTTGGGGATATCATAATTTTTTGTTGATTATATAATAAACCTGGGCGACCGAGCATTACTCGGTATTATTTTTAATTGTTTTTTTTTATAGGAAAATGTATGTAAATACAAATCAGGTAAGTACTGTTTTGTAGGCCTACTCATAACTCGCGAAATATTAGCACGGGTCAGCTGATTTCAAGCTTAAAACAATTCTAACCTTTAAGACAAATTATTTATGTTTAATACTTACAAAATAAATTTGAACGAGCAAATTAAATGGAAACATTTATAGGAGACAGCTGATGGAAATATTATAGGAAACAGCTGATGTTTGTCATATGTATCCTATTGATTTTAAATTACATAACCCCAATGTTAAAAATTTTCAATTTTCAAATGAGTTTTTCAGAAAAATATGAGTTTTCCTGAGGTAGTGGTTTTCACCAATCGATTTTTTTGTCCCAAAAGCCACTAATCCCAAACTTTCAGCAAAATCCTTCCGCTGGATCTCGAGATTGCTCGTACAAACACACAAACACACAAACAAACCAACAAACAAACAGACATTGCTCGTATTAGAGTATAGGATAAATATAATAATTAAAAACATATAATAAATGTGATAAATTCTGAAACAAGAGTTTTATATGAAAGAGGTTAACTTTTAAATCAAGGTTACTTTTAAGTAAAGATAAAAAACACAGATTTAGATTATTATTTTTCTCAAAAGAAATTAGGTGCTTAATTTTCGTGCTTCATTGGGCCTAACCAACCCTCATGGCAGCCATTTTTGGATCGAAAAAAATTTTTCTTTTCAATTAACAGCTTACCACATCAGACCAATAAACACAAATTAAAGGGCTACACACTAATTATCAATACCATGAGAACCTGTTAGAGCAAGAGCCCGTGACGATCAGGCGTTCCTTATTTCATAAAACCTGAAAGTTTCTGTGTGTATGTCCCCAATACAGGTAAAAATGATCCCCGACTATGAAGTTTGGATCACGGTGGCTTTGACACGTAACAGGTAGCAAAGGTGTATAAAATCGCACCTCAAATTTGTTAAAGTATAAAGCTCAGTTTTCACATATTTTATTTGGAATAATATTAGAATTCTACGGTTTTCGGTCTAATAAATACATTTAACATAATTATTTAAACATATTTACTTTAAAAGGTATTTTCCAAGCCCTAATCATTGTTATTACTAAACTTAAAAATTCATAAAAAAAAACATTTGTTTTACTTGTTTGACCTAATATATTCAAAATAGGCCTACTCAATAAAAAATTTTTAAACCTCAAGACTATTTTGTTAATTATTTATAATAGTCACATTTAGTGTAATAAAGTATTTTAAAAACTCTAAACTCTATTTTTCTTATTTTAAATTTCGTTTAAAAACAAAATAATAGATTTATTTTTCTGACCGATTATATTAAAAATAGGCCTACTCAATCAAAAATGTTTGTTAAACCTCAAGACTATTTTTTTTTTAATTATTTATAATAGTCACATGTAGCGTAATAAAGTATTTTAAAAGCTCTAAGCTCTATTACTCTTATTTTAAATTTCATACAAAACAAAATAATCTATAGAT
The DNA here is from genome assembly GCA_018207615.1 of Philaenus spumarius. Lineage (NCBI taxonomy): Eukaryota > Metazoa > Arthropoda > Insecta > Hemiptera > Aphrophoridae > Philaenus > Philaenus spumarius. The sequence continues at coordinate 2,564 of JAGFPH010002111.1, read as the reverse complement.
TTTTCTGACCGATTATATTAAAAATAGGCCTACTCAAAGAAACATTTTTTATTTCGTCTTTTAACAATTGTTTCCTTATTCTCTGATTTATTCCTAACTGAATGATACATAATAAGTTATGTTTACTATTTATAGTAATTTTTTGGCGAATTTACAAAAATATTTCTTCAAACAGTAATATTTTAATAATTGGATCTGGCGTCCGGTCTATTGCGATGTTTGACTGCGCATCATCTGCCGTTTATTCTGTATTGTTTAGTGAATTATTATACGTACAGTACAAGTTTTATTATTGATTTTTGCAGTTTATGAAATAAATGTGACTCAGTTTTAATAAAGTGTTATCATGGGAGATGTATTAATTTGTGTTGTGAAAAAAGTGGTGGAAAATCATTATTGTTTTCGGAGCAGACATTAAAAAAATGTCAAACTGTTTTGAAAGCCAGAAAAAACACAAAGACATAAATATAAAGACAATATTTTGCCTGATGAATATACCAACGGTGGTTATCACCGAGAATGCTATAAAGTATTCACAGGACTTCCGGACAAATATTTTACTTCCAAACCTTCAAGTTCTAAAAAAAAACAATTAAAGTGAAAATCAACCTGTGTACCTACAGACAACTTATCTCCACCCTTGCCGTTGATACCTGAGTTGACCATAGACCCATCTCATTTACAGTCTTCAACAGAATATTTAAAAACATCAAAACTAACTTTAATTTCTCAATCAATAGAACTGCAACCTTCAACTTCTGGAGGAAAATATCATTTACAGTCTTTACCTACTACAGAATCTTCAACAATATCATTATCAACTTTAATTTCTGAACCAATCGAACTACAATCTACAACTTTTCCAGAATATGTTGACATTTTTTAACCAGATGTTTGTGACAGTAACGATTTGACTCAGGGCGTAAATATTCAGGGACAAACATGCGCAGTGAAAGATTGCAATTTACCAGACGCACTATTTCACCTCGCACACGCTTGCATGTATATATACCTCGCGCTCGCACCTACGGTAGACTTTTAATGTGTATGATTCGAGGTGTAAGAACTATCAAAACTTTTAAAAATTCTTTATTACACTAAATGTGACTATTTTAAATAAATAGTCACTATATTAAAAAAATAGTCTTGGGGTTTAACAACATGTTTTTATTGCTACAATTACAAAAAAATACTATAAATAATAGAAAACATAACTTATTATGTATCATTTTGTTCGGAATAAACCAGAGAATAAGGAAAAAATTGTTAAAAGATGAAATAAAAATTGTTTCATTGAGTAGGCCTATTTTTAATATAATCGGTCAGAAAAATCTACAGATTATTTTGTTTTGTAATGAAATTAAAAATAAGAATAATAGAGCTTAGAGCTTTTAAAATATTTTATTACACTACATGTGACTATTAGCCTATAAATAATTTTTAAAAATAGTCTTGAGGTTTAACAAACATTTTTTATTGAGTAGGCCTATTTTTAATATAATCGGTCAGAAAAATAAATCTATTATTTTGTTTTTAATGAAATTAAAAATGGGAAAAATAGAGTTTAGAGTGTTTAAAATACTTTATTACACTAAATGTGAATATTATAAATAATTAACAAAATAGTATTGAGGTTTAAAATTTTTTTATTGAGTAGGCCTATTTTGAATATATTATGTCAAACAAGTAAAAAAAAAAGTTTTTTTAATGAATTTATAAGTTTAGTAATAACAATGATTAGGGCTTTTAAAATACCTTTTACAGTAAATATGTTTAAATAATTATGTTAAATGTATTTATTAGACCGAAAACCGTAGATTCTAAACTCGTTTAAAACATAGAAATCATATTAAAACTTGTGTCGGAATGAGTCCGACAGTGGAGCGCGACGGCAAATTAGTGATGTCGAACTTAGTTCGCCTATGGAGCGCCAAAAGTTAATGTGTCTGAGAAGGTGTAAGAACCATCGAAAATGTCTGATTTCTGAGAAAACATCTTTTTATAGTTCCTCAAGTAACATATATAAAATTCAGCTTTTATACTATAACGTAAGTATAATTGTAATTCATTATAATTTAAGGGTGTCTGACAGGGGGTTGCAACTGTACTAAGTGTCTGACAATAGACGACTTGATTTCTAATATTATTCCAAATAAAATATGTGAAAACTGAGCTTTATACTTTAACAAATTTGAGGTGCGATTTTATACACCTTTGCTACCTGTTACGTGTCAAAGCCACCGTGATCCAAACTTCATAGTCGGGGATCGTAAAAACCTGTATTAGGGACATACACACAGAAACTTTCAGGTTTTATGACATAAGGAACGCCTGATCGTCGCGGGCTCTTGGACTATGTACATGGCAAGCCAAATACTTTACGAAATCAACGGTTTGTTTTTCTATGATAAATAAATAAATAACATGGCTTAGTCAATTACAACTGAGCTTGGTAATCCAATATGTTTAAAGAATGTTCAATTCTAAGCAAAAACACATTTCATTTTTCAAGTATGTAACTTATTTTAATTTCATATCATAATTTGTTTAGTTCTTGAAGACAG
>JAGFPH010002110.1:202816-214510 GCA_018207615.1 Philaenus spumarius | reverse complement strand
GATTCTGTCCGCCCGTTCGCATAATCATCATTTTAATAAGTTTTAAACAAAATCTAATCAGCAATTCATTCAAAAGTTTTCTTAACGTAAAGAAAAACACTAAGTTTCTGTCTTTTGAATTTGTTGGGGTGCAAGGTTTCATAATATATACCTTTGATACATGACTATAACAAAACTTTCAAAAAAAAATTATTAAATAAAGTTTTTATGCACATTTAATCAGAAAAGAACATGGTCAGCAATAAGGATTCTGTCCGCCCGTTCGCTAATTCATCATTTCAATGTGCATGTTCCTTGAAAAATCTAATATTATTAATATATTGATAGATATCACCAAATCATTAACTAACTGACCCCTGATGAATGAAGAGCTACTGTTAGTATTCCAACTTGAAAATTTGTTGCATGAAGATCTGAAAATGTTTACTAATTTACAAATAAATAAAATAAAGTAATATTATTAGTGTACAAGAGTATTTTTTTTATTTTACAAGTGAATAGTGATTCATACTTTGCATTGATTTATTAGAATATCCTTTCACAGTAAATAGATTATATTGATTAAAATTATAAAAATGTTTTGCTTAGTTGTTAATATAATGATCAAAGTTGTACTAAAAGCTTTATGTAAATAACTAATATTATTAGAAATCCATGTGTGCCTATTAATGCAATGGGTGGAAATTAAACATCCGTTCTAGAAGCTATTCTTTAAACTTACGTACAGTCAACTTGCATGTATTTTTTTTTCTAGGGTCTGTATTTTATAGACATCAATTTAGAAATCATACATAATAAACATCACTTTGAAGTCTGCGCACAACACCAAAGTCGTAGCTTGGATCAAACCTAACCTCTCATCAACATTCTAAATGGCCTGAACAACATGGGACCTTGTACTATAAATGGTTTATGTTCATACACTGATCAGAAAAGAACATGGTCAGCAATAAGGTTTCTGTCCGCCCGTTCGCATAATCATCATTTCAGTGCTTTACTAAAATAGTAATTAATATAGGTCTAATTTACACAGTATTTAGTTCAAGAATAAAAACAAGGATCTAAGATATTCAATTTAGACGGTTTCATTCAATTTCCATAAATAATTATAACGTCCCTTTTCCGTAATGCAATGGACTTTGATTAGTTTGGTGTATTTTGAATGCATTTAGGAGGCTTATTCTTGAACTTTTGGTTCTATGTATTCTAACTCGTTAAAACGACATTCTGTCATTTAGGGTACTGTTATTTTGTAGGCTTATTATTATTTGTGGACTTCATTCGAATAAAATTATTATTTATTTATCACATTTATACACTATGTCTGATAATACCCTCCAGTACATATATTGAGGTTCCACTAAATTATATTTAAAATAAAGTTTGTCCCCATATAAATAATGCCATACTTGTACATGATTGTTACCATTATCATCTGCTCAATTTTTTTTTTTTTAAAGGCGAAAAACCTAGGTGGTTATTATCGCCTGGAAAACTAAGAGCATTCGTATAATGCTCATACTATCACACACAGGTATCTCCCCTAAAATTTAGAATTTTTTAAACCCTTTCTTGGCGAGCATCTATGGCCCTAGAGGAAGCTACATACCAAATTTCATTCTAATCCGTTCGGTAGGGTTTGATAAATCGTGATTTAGTAACTTTGACGCCCAAACCCCCCCTTCTAAAATTTCGAATTTTCGGAAACCCTTTCTTAGTGCCTATAAAGAGTATTAGTGCCAAATTTCATGTTTGTAGGCCTCGTGGTTTGGGAGAAACTGTGATGAGTCAATGGTATTTGGCTTTTATAAGTATAGATAATAAAAAAACAAAAACAATACTGGGCCACTTAAAACTAAAATTAAACTTCAGGAAAAAGTACTTTATTATTTTGACTTAAGCTGTCAACTTTTCATTAAAGTGGTATTTTGAAAAATCTCTCTAAATTATCTGCTTCTTAATCATCAAGATTCAACAAGAACTTAATCAAGTTAAAAGCAAGCTTTTTGAAGTGAGACATCAGATATGTCAGTAAGTTCAAAAAACCATTATTTAGGGGAATTGGTTTTTTATACTCACAAGTGCTAAATCTATAGGATTGAAACACTTAGTCAGTTATGTAGGCCTTAGATTTATAACCAATAGCAAAATAATTATCATCTTTTTGACTTTTGGACTAATTTACATTTAAAAAAGAACAATAATAAAGCTTTGTAAATTGATTTTCAAATAAAATTGTTCTTTCAAAAACTGGGAATCATTACAATTCTGTTTATAATTCTCGCAAAAAAAAAAAATGTATTAACGAGTAGCACTTCTCAATACACTTTTCATAGCTTCTAAAAGAGATAGCCAATAAGTATCCACATGTTTTAAAATTTTGTGTGCCTTTGTCTCCATGCAATCATACAATTTAATTGTGTGATGACATTTACAGTTTTTTTTTTAAAGAAATATTTACTAATAATAGCTCCACATTATCTTGAATAAAACAAGCTGTATTAATGGCAAGAACAGCCTTGAATTCAATTTGAAGGTTGGACCTATTTAACAAAAGCTTTCAACAAGTAACAAAGAATACTGAAAACACGTTTCTTATGTCTATACCTTAACGACTTTCCACTTTATAAAATTCAATTTACTACTTTGCAATTTCTTTTACATTACCATAACTTCTTTTAAAAACCATAATGATTACAATCGTAAGAGTTGGTGTTGATTTTTTAATTTCTGGTCAAACATATTAAACTGTGATAGAATTTGAATGAAACTTACCTAAGGAGGTTAAAATGGATTTTATAAAAAAAAAACCTAAACAGAATAGAACACAAGAAGCCTTTAACTTTTCTTACTCGTTCAATAACAGCAAATTTAGTGCTTTGAAGACTGCATGATACATTTACTTTACAAAATACGAGTGGTAGACAAAAGATTCATATTTTTTTTAAACTTTATTTGATTGTGTAAAATGTTTTATTGTTATTTAATAGATGGTAAATACTCACCGCTCGTACACAATCAATGACAGGAGCCTTGCCTTCAGGATGGTCCTTGTACCTAATCCTAGTCTGTTCTGTAACTAATGTCCATAGTTTGTCCAGATTGATAATGGGGGCGAACTTGTGATTACGACGGAGATGGTAGTTCCTCATACCCAACTAAAAATATAAAATTGTATTTATTACGTTCAATAAACAAAAGATAATACTAAACATTTTGAATATGCAATTTATATTTTAATTTTAATATAGTAAACTTTCATATTTAAATTTCATTGCAAGAAAAATAAGGGTAATAACACAAAATATGCCACTTCATGTTCTTCGATTACAAAACAGAACTTTTAAAACAAAAATATTTTGCCAGCTAAAAAATAAAAGCTAAGATATCTATACTAATATTAATAGATAAAGAGGTAAAATTTGTTTGTACATAGGGGACTATTGAACAAACCTCCGGAACTATTGAACCAATTGAAAAAATAGTTCTACTAATAAAAAGCTACACTATCCCTAAGTAACATAGGCTATATAATTCATTTTGATAAAAACATTTTTTATTTCAATATTTGTAAATTTAGTCAGAAAAAAAATCTTAGGTTAGGCCTAGACTGAGGAACCAACACATGTATTTACATTTATTATCATAGCAACAAATTCAATAAAATAACAGATAAAACAGCTTTTTCTCCAATATTTCCATTGACAGCAAGCTGATTTCAAAATTTGAAGGAATTATTTGTATTTCTAACTCTTAGGTCAGGGTTTTATTAAAGTTTAGACCTGAGCCTTGCTGGTTCTTTTAACTTTATTATAAATGCTGTTATAAATATACAAAATAATTTGATTTGAACATTTACCATCTTAGCTTTGGGTTTATTATTAATCCTACAACTTTATTATAAAGAAAACATAACACGATTGATTATGTGTAGAAGGTCCCAACGGGGTTGGCGTGTGGAGTAGGGGTAGTGTTATATAATGTTTGCACCATAAATACTTGAATCTTCTCTATCAATTTGCTTCAAGCCTTTCTAAGATCTTCGCCGAAAATGCAAGTTGTAAATTGCTAATTATTGTATTAGTTCGTATAAACAGATTTGCAATATTTTAGCTTTGTAATACCTGCATTTACTTAGAAATAAAGAAAACTGACACTTTGTAAAAAAAAGAAAAGCTAGTATGATGTAAAATATATATTGTAGTTTATAAAAATATAGACTGTACATAAACATAATTTATCTATGTTTATAAAGTTGCAATTAAACTTAATGACAAAGTTTTAAAAAACCGGATACAGTAATTAATAAGACAATATTCTACCTTAGCAAAAATTTATTTTTATACAAAATAAAATAAGGGACATACTTCAAGCAATTTTTCATGGTAATGTTTCGCTTTTAGCTTTGTTTGGCTTCCTACCAACTTGATTTTGAATCTTAGAATAAAACTCAAGTTATAAATTGCATTTTTTTTCCCCACTATAACGTTTAGCGTTTGTAATACAGTACTCACATTCACTTAAGGGTCGGCTCTAGTAAAACAGAAAGCAACCTGCGACTCCAGCGTAGTGGCGGTAGGTTACACGGCAAAGCGGACATTGCTCATCCTAAATCCATTTAAAACCCGCAATTGTTCAATTAGCGTTTTTAAAAAAAAATTCCAAACACTGGGGGACAAAATGCTTCATCCAAATGGCTTGGTAATTTTTCACTATAATTAATACTTACAACGTAAAAAAAATATTTAAAATCACCCTATAGCGGCGGTTGGTTACACGGACATTGCTCAGCCTAATTCCATTTAAAACCCGCAATTGTTCAATAGCGTTTAAAAAAAAAAACAAACTCTTGGGGACAAAATGCTTCATCCGAATGGCTTGATAATTTTTCGCTATAATTAATACTTACAACGTAAAAAAATATTTAAAATCACCATATAGCGGCGGTTGGTTACACGGACATTGCTCAACCTAATTCCATTTAAAACCCGCAATTGTTCAATAGTGTTTAAAAAAAAAAACCAAACTCTTGGGGACAAAATTCTTCATGCGAATGGCTAGGTAGTTTCTCGCTATAATTAATAGTGACAACATAGAAAAATATTAAAAATCAATGTTTTAAATTGTTAATAAATATTAAACAAAATGTTTTTCTTAGTTTTGGAAAAGCCATTTGCATACATATTGGCCATAGCTTTAAAATGACATATCGTTCATAATTACCCGATAAAAAAAAACCGAAACATTAGAAAACTGATAACATGTAATATTTGGAAGATTTACAACAATTTCAAATGGAGTTATGAATTTTTTGTTCTGCAGCCTCATTTTGGTAACCTTTTTGCAATAATGCATACAAATTATTTAAGAATAAGGTTGTACATAATATTTATGACTTTGAACGGATTTAATACTGTATTTTGTTACTATGGTTGTGATGAATATTTTCGTTCTCTAAGCCACATTTTTGTCCATAGGTCTACTTTAAGTCAATTGTTGTTTTTATGTTTTACTCCAACATTTTTGGTGTGTGTTATTCTTAGAGCAGCAGGTATGATATAAGGAAGTTATCGACAATTCAAAAATCTTCTTAATTTCTACCTCTCCCCTCCCCCAGCCTACTAACAAACTTGCACGAAATTGCTCAAATTTTATATATCGGAATGTGTTTGTACAAAATTAAAGTCAGTCGTTATAGCGTGCATAAAAAGTAATACGGGTAGGCCTATATAATAATGTGTACATATATAAAAGTAGGTAGCATTTTCCAGAAGTCAACGCCATGGTAACAACTGCATCAAGATTAGCCTACCTTCTTCTATCTACAAATTATTACTTTATAGACAGTTATTCCCCTTAGCTGAAGCATCTGAACACAAGACATTAAGTCATTCAAATATTTCTTGCTTAAACGTATTCAAAATTATTTAAGACATATTTAGCTCTTTTGTTACACGAAAGGAACTAGGTACTTTTAAACAAGTTCATTGCTACGCAAATTTCGTATTTCCTATGCTAGGAGCTGACCTTTTATTTTTTATATCTATATAGTCTAAATGAGTAGAAATTACTTTATTTTTGTACCTTTCTACGTAATAATCACTAATACAGTAAGACCTCGATAATCCGGCAGACTCGATAGTTCCAGGTACCTCCAAAAATGCTGCAGTATCACTAGTATAATAACTAGTATCACTCCATCATAAATTAATTATTTCTCTTATATCATTTGAACAAAGTTCATCACAATTCATTGTAGGTTACAAAAACAAAACAACAACGCCAGTAACTTATCAACGACCTGATGCGTAGTGCCTAGTCTGAAAATGGCACTTACTTTACAGCCAGCAAAAATAATAAACTAAAAGTCAAACATTATAAAATTGATACTGAAAGAGAGAAGAGGATCTTCTGAATCGAACTGTGTGAATCTCATTGCTATACGCTTATTGGTTGATTAGAAATCAATAGATTTCCAACAGCTGTTTAATGCGTCGTGAATTACGTCTCTGCCACTGACAGAACAGCATATTAGTCGTAAATTGTGACGTTCACCACTTGTAGGGTTAGTAATAAAAAATTAAAAAATTAACTAGTATTTTAGTATGCAAGATTGTTTAAAACAATGGAAATCAATTCAGTCAGTAACATTATCAATCACAAAAATCAGTTCGCCGGTGAAAGCAATAATTCATCATTCTGAATTGATAACTCACAAACAACTTAATTAATCAGATTATTTAATAAAAGATAATGTTTTACCTTTCCAAAGTATCCAGGATGGTACTTGTCAAAATTGATTCTGTGATGGTGCATGCCACCAGCATTACCACGACCACCAGGATGCTTCCTGTGTTTACCTGTCAAGTTAATTATTCACAATCAATTATTTGTTTACAATAATGTATACAACTTATAGTGTGCAATAGCCTGTAAATACAAGAGAGTTATAATTGTATATTCTTTTTAAGTCTGAATAAGCAAGTAGGGAGTGTGAAAACCACCAACTCCACCTGATTTGCCAAGATGACCTCTTTTAATTAGGGATAATCGGGAGTTTACTGTACACTGTCACAATCTAAATAATCCAATAATAGAACACTTCCCAGAAACATAAAAAAACAGCACTATAAAAGTGCAAACAAACTCAATCTGTTATTGACAAATACTGAAACGCTAACTGAATATTATTTTTAGCAGACCAATTACTGATGCCTAGTTGCTAAAAATGAAAACTACATAGCCTATTATTAACATTGAAAACAAACAAATGTTTTATAGACACCTCTTATAAAATAAAAAAAATGAAAACTTTAGCCCTTTAGTATTTTTTTGTTTTATACAACTACTAATGGCTTTAGCACAGTACTCCAAAGTTTATAAAGAACTCATTTTCATACATTAATTAGTTAATATTTTCTCAATCTTAATTTTGTTAATAATTCTTTTAAATTTCAATCTAAGTGTGTATATTTTTCTTTCCGAAGATTAATCCTTTACAAAAAGTGATAACCATAGGAAATCTAAACACTAAATAGGCATAAATAGGCCTATCAAGAATGTCTCGGGTAAAGATACCTCTATAGAGGATTGCTAGAGTGAAATTTCATGAAAATACTTTACTTACCAACACGACCATGTCCATGGCTGACATGACCTCGCAGCTTCCTGGTCTTTTTCTTAGATGTGGACTAAAATGAAGAAAAAGATACATTATAGTTAAGAACCTAAAACATTTTTCTTTGATTAGCTAATAATATAATTTTATCTCTAACCTACCAACTCAAAATTTTATAAGGTGTGTTTACAATGAATACAAAAAAACAAAACAATCAACATACCCAGATTTGTGTCTGGATACACAGCGATATTGTTCGTTTACAAAATTTTTCAGCATAAGTTTACTATTCTACCCTAGCCTAATATTTTTGCAGACAATGACGTTGTTTTACATTCTACTGTTAAATATTGAATACAGGTAAACCATACTGTGCTAGGTTAGAACCTTTTAGGTTCTTCTTTTATTATTCTTGAATTTCTGTTGCTATAGGTTAGCCTAGGGTTGAATAGTGGTAAACTTGCACCAAATTTTCAATAACAAAAACTATTAACCCTGGAACTGGCAGAAGGCCATGCATGGCCTTCTCTCAGGCGCAGAACGCAACAACTTCACACATTTGCAAAAAATTGCATATATTTGCATAATCGCTAATTTAACCCACTTAAAATTATCCAATCGTAATAAAACTGGCACCATTGGAAAGGAAATGAATTAAACTTTAATTTTTGTATTTACAACTTTTTCGTAAAACGTATATTTACATACGTAATCATCGTTTTAAAATGTGCACATCGGCCTACAGCTGTTTCCACGCGCGAATCTGCGCACAATTGTACTGTTATTTCCCACTCTTGCAACGTTTCCCACCATCTACAATAATGTTTCTTTGGCATTTCTAACAATACCGTTGGATTGGTCGTGATTTCATCTTTCTGTTGGTGTCTTCCAATCAGATTTCACAGTACATTTACTGTTTCAAACAAGAGTTACTGTAAACCCTTGCGATTGGACAGTCTCTCAACCGATAAACACGCCTTTTTGTCAACGATTATTTAGAAGGCAACGCCCAATGTTTTGACAGATTGCTTTATACCATTTTGTAGACGAAAGTCTGTAGTTTCTAATGGTGCCAAGTAAACCGGATAAAACCGGTTTTGTGATTGTCTAGACAGCAGTGGAAAGTTACGTTGTTGTGAGTTCGCCTCGGGCGTTTGTTCCCACGCTATTCATATGACGCAACCTACTGCACGTGTTGACTCGGGAGTTTTTATTCGACTGATGTCTTTTTGTTATTCAGATAAATGTAACTCAAACACTTTTGTGAACTAAGGAAAGACAAGTACCCCGTTCTTTTCATTGATTTATCCTCTACACTTTCTTATAATAATATTTCATTTTTGGTCAAAGCATATATTAGTAAAGCACGTTACAATCTAGGCCTAGGTAGGTACCAGTTGTGTACTTGAAACATAAAAACGGTTTTTTTCAAAATAAAAAATTTGAAATTGATAAATGTTTTTATACAGTTCTATTTTTAGAACTAAATTACGAAACTTTTTTACGCTTACGAAAAAAATACAAAAAATGTTTACTAATTGTTATGTAGGCCTAAAGTTGAACTTTTTCCTTTCGTTACTGAACATTTTTTGTTTCTTGAGCTAATAACTTTTACAATTTCAAAATAAACTAATTTTTAGTGGCATATTTGAAAATTCTTTGAAGGTTCTTCTACAAAAAAGCTGTTGAACACTTTTGGATTGGGGTTCATTTACTATTTTTGGCGAATTTTTAAAAATATGCTTGCAAAACGCTAAAAACGGGCTGGCCAATTTTAGCTATAGCATTGCCAGTTCTAGGGTTAATAGATGTTCAATGAGCATATGGTGAATTTAAAACAGCAAGTCCCCAACCATAAGTTCAGTAAATAACACAGTATAAATAGACCGGTAAATTTGGTTTATTTATTCACTAGGCTACTAAATATTTATATATACAAATGTTAACATAAATACAAAACAATTCTTTCTAGGCTTTAAAATAACAACAGTACTGGTATTTATACTTAAAATAATAATAAGCTTTTCAGTTAAAGCTTAATCTAGCAGTAAGCCTAAACAAACAAATATATAGGGTGTCTCCTAGGCATTGCCTGGGTAATTGTTTTCTTTGACTGCCTCAGTCCCAATAGCGTCCAAACTTTTATTATACATTATTTACGTGTTGAACACAATTAATTTAGAAATATTAAAGCCTGCACGATAAACAGAAAAGCAAGAATAATTTAAAAAAACCTAAAACGTTCTAATCTATAGTATATTTAGTCACTGTAGGCTATGTTTACCTGTATTCAACATTTAACAGTAGGCTAGTTGTTTCTGTGTAATGTTGAATACAGGTAAACATACTGTAACTAAATAGACCCTACTATAGGTTGGAACCTTTTAGGTTTTATTTTTTTTATTATTATTCTTGCATGAGCGAGGTCTAATACCTAGGCCTATTGTTTGTTTATTCATGTTCACTACCTACATAAGATATCACAGAAGTTTGGACACTATTGGGGCTGGGGCAGTCAAAGTAAACAATTACCATTGTCTGTTTGAGAAGCTGAGCCGAATTTGGGAGTCTAGGCCTAGCCTATTGAACTGAATTACCAATTTGTTGATAGGCTATCAACAACATGGAGCAAATTTACTGTACGGCCCTACGCCAAAAGAAATGCAACAAAAAAATAGGCCTAGCCTGAAGTTCTAACTTATATTTAGTAACAAAATATGTTTACCTGTATTCAACATTTAACAGTATAATGTAAAACAAGGCTGTCGTCTGCAAAAATATCAGCCTAGGGTCTTAGTAAATTTAGGCCCCCACAACATTGCCACTAGGCCTACCATAGATTTTGATTTGGGGATTCCTAATAGGATATCTGAGAACTAAGATAATCATCTAACATTATTAAGAAACAAAATTAACGGGAAATAATTTGATAGCATTCCTAATATTTTAAGACATGCCTAGGCCTAGATAATGTAGGCTAACCGTGTCAACACCAACTTGAAGGTTAGGTAAAACTATATGCCTAATAACTTTCTTAGTTTCCCATATCTAGAATTATAATTGGCTACACAATTTGTTCGAAAAATACGATTAGACATGTTAGTCTTGATAGATAATTGTGCTTGTACATTTATTCATAGCGTTAACTTTTTAAAAAAACAACATGGTTTGGAACACCGATAGTTTAAAAATAAAATGTTCTAACAAACACAACTATCATACAGTAGATTATACTAAACTTATTAATATTTGTTAGGCTAACTGAATAACTTGTATTAAAATTATGAGATGAAAATGGATAAATATTCACTAAATAAAGCTATTAAAACTCACCATTTTCACTTTCCAACAGATGGAACAACTCCAACGTCTAAAGGAAAAAGAACTAATACAACGGAACGGAAGGCAATGCCAGCTTGAAGCTTGTCAGCATGGTATCCCTGCCTTCAAAATAGCTATAAACATCAAAACAATACCACAGATACGATCAAGTTATGTATTATATAGTTTGGAAAGAAGGTGTATGCATTTTTTCTTGAACCCAAATTCCATTTAGTTTCTTATTTTTTCCAAAATATTACAATGGCGAAATAATTTCCATTAAGTGATCTACATAGTTACCAGTCAATAGAAAATTAAACGAGCTAGAAAAATTTACTATTAACGATTTTTATTAAAATTTACTGGCTTTGAGTTTTTATTTAAAATGTTTACATGACCGCCATTTTGAAACGGATTACTGAACAAGTTGATTCACTTTTCCAAAACTGGATCTTTACATTGATAAGTAAAACGTATAAAATTTCAGCTCAATCGGTGAAGTTATTCTAGAGACATAGATAGTACCGTAATATGAACACTGGCTGAATTATCTCCGCGAATTACAGAATCACCCTGAATAGATACTGTCTATTAGTATTCTAAAGCGAGAAGTAAATGTAAAAAAAGAAAAATTATTTGTAATTCATCAAGCTAGAAAAAAGCAATAATGAATTTTATTTATAATAATTAAGCTACATTATGTGCAGTTATTCATTTACATTATTTACCAGATTAGGAGTTATTATTGTTTAATC
>JAGFPH010002110.1:134475-178275 GCA_018207615.1 Philaenus spumarius | reverse complement strand
AAAATGCATAGGACATGAGTCGGTTCAATATTTCATAAAGGCAGACAAAATTTTAAAAGTAAATTTAATTATTAATTTGAATAAATGTAAAAGGCAGACAAGTATTAAAAGTAATTATTATATTCAATCTATATGTGAGTTTAAAGAATAAACAGTTTATGCAATGACTTTAAGACGCGGAAAGTATAGGCTACGAGTTTCGAGACGCATTTAGAAAAGCAACGTCTACACCAGTCTAGACGAGATAAGAAGCGAACACCTGCAAGCTATTTCTTAGAAAAATGGTATACGTGCGATTCAACGCAAGATCCACAAAAAGAACTCACAGCTAGCAACAAAAAGATATGACGCAACTTTGAACATCTGTGGGTGGTCTGACGTTTCTGAGCGGTGGAGAAAGACGCTAACGTCACTTGTCAACTAGAGTCCAAGCTGTAAGGATGCTTGAAGTGTTGCGCGCTGCGCATTATTAAAAAGTTTAAATATGTAACATTTATTGTTCATCAAGTCGTAAAGGGTGTTGTTTTTTGTGAGTTATTGAAAAACTGATTTGAATTTTTTACGAGAATTATCATTGACAATGGTGTACACTACGATCGGCGAACTTTTCTAAATAAATAATGTGAAAGTAATTTGAACATGAACTAGCTACGAAAGTGTTGCGCAGCGAGTGGGGTTTTCTTTTTCTTCTTTAAATTAATTAGTTTATGTGTCTGCCTTTTACGGAAGTATTACATATATCTATTTGTACCACATAATTTTTTTTTAAATATAAATTGATTTATGTTATTTGTTTGGCTACATTTTTAATCAAAGTGATTTATAAGATTGTAAAAAAAAAAATTCTTTTTGTAACTTTATATAAAAAAGAAAACAACATGCAGGGCTAAAGCGGTCAATAAAAAATCAGTTGTTATGTGAACCATTATAGTTTAATTTCACTATCCTATATTCCAGCGAGTACTTGTTCAGGAACTCCACGATCCTGAGATGTAAGTTGTAAAAAGACAACAGGTAAAGAAAACTGGTATAGGCTTAACCTAAAAACAATATTTTATTAATTATTTTTAACAAGTTATATTAAATTCACTTTTCATTTTTATATTTTTATAACGCCTAACGTTATAACCTGATGTCCGCGTCAAAGCCTTATCAAATTCAATTCATTGCAAAAAATTAAATTTACTTTTAAACAATCTCAACACTACTAATTAACTCATACACCGCTCTTTGTTTATACGAACCTGACACCTATCAAATACGCTTCCGTTACTTTATTCATAACTTTTTATAGGCCTAATCATTAAACGGTCTAAAACTTTGTATAGGAACCCAATTTTTTTATAGTTTGTTTATACATATATTGTTTATATGTAGTATACATTTTGTTAAAATCAATTGAATATTTTAAAAGAAATTCAATTTTTACCGAAGACATGTACACTTTCAGATATTGAAAACACGTGTTCAGAAAACCCCATTTTCTCTAAAAATATTTAACTGATTTTAATCAAATGTATACCACATACAAATAATATATGTATAAACTAACTGTACACAAGTTAAGTTTATTATGTCACTTGGAGACCACTTGACATATTTCTTGACGACGGTAGTAATTTGTTTTGCATCCATTGTCACAACTACACTTTTCACAAGTGAAAAAGATAATGAATTGATTGG
Source organism: Philaenus spumarius (assembly GCA_018207615.1). Classification (NCBI taxonomy): domain Eukaryota; kingdom Metazoa; phylum Arthropoda; class Insecta; order Hemiptera; family Aphrophoridae; genus Philaenus; species Philaenus spumarius. The sequence continues at coordinate 176,592 of JAGFPH010002110.1, read as the reverse complement.
CACTTGCCTGTATCGGCAAGTGCATGTTTAGTCAGGGAAGTTCTGGCCGCAAGTAGATCACGTGACCTGCTACTTTCCTCTTCGCGGCAAGTAAAATCAAACCTGTTTGATTTTACTGTAGGCAAGGGGCCCTGAGTGGGAAAGTAACCTTATAGACATGGCAAGTAGAAGGCAAGTTACTGGCAGCAACACTTACTACACCAACTTTCCAGTCCTACTTGCCCCATCTATAAGCCGCTTTACATATAAATACCTTCGAACCTAATGGAATTGAGTCAAGGGAGCATAAAATGAAAACACCTTATTTCAATGCAAAATTCATGATTGTTAGCCATTAATAAAAATCAAAACAATACTACAAGAATTAATGTAAGTCTAATGTACATTAAATAACAACAATATTTCATATATGTATATAACGCCAAATTTCAATGTGAAATTCGTTTGACCAGTACACGTGGCAGTCAAAAACGATAAAGCTTATTGCAAGACATCCACAACAAAGTCATATAAACGTACTAGTAATATTTTAAATAGGACTTAAGCAAAGAAATCTGTCATGTTACCAGTAAAAAACCAAAATGGATAAAATCACAGCCCTCCTTTTTGATTTATATATATACACATACAATAAGTATATATATGTAAAATCATAAAACAAAAACTGATTGAGTAAATTCCTAGCTAATGGACCAACTTAGAGCTGGCTCGACTTACACTAATTTATTTACATTGTTAACTTTCTCATTTGAGCTATTACATAATTGAATTGAGCTCGAAATAATTACTTTACATTAGGTCTATATTAAAAAAATAAATAAATACCTACCGTTAAACCTACTGTAGGATACTGTATAGCTACTCTTTTTATGACCAAAATTTTAAAAAACAGAAAAATACCCACTCTTATACTTGAAAACATTGCAGAATGAATTTGTTCCATCTATGTATTATTGTGGCTCCAGCCCTACTCAATACAAAACAAAAAAAGAATTATTCTACAACAGTTTAAGTGTATAATATTTATCTATAGTTAATAATCTTTAACCAAACTATTCAAAAATATTTTAATGATTTTATTTAACAGTTTTTTAAACTTGAGAAAAGCAGTAATTCAAATGTTCACTAAACAATTGTAACATGTCATGTATTTACAAGTTTTTGTTTCAGCTTCAACAAGAGAAATAGTGTAAACAGCAAATTTGTGCACATTAAACAAAAATAATGAATTCAATGGAATAATATCTATGTCCTGACAAATATTTTCCCTCGGGTAGGTGTAGTGGTCATCACTCTCACCTCGTTCGAGCCCTGCAGAGGATAAATTACTTTCAAGCAATAATAAACCTAGAAGAGTTTAAAGCTTTTTTCTTCCAGCTACTATGTATTCTAAGGCTGGAGGCACACTTATCCAGCAAGCTGCTTTAAGCAAAAACGTTTTTTTTAAGCGAAAACATTCTGCTTAACGTAGAAACATTTTTGTTTAGGCCGAGTGTTTACATATCCAGCAAAACTGCTTTAAACAAAAACGTTTTTGCTTGAAGCAATTTTTTTGTTTTTACTGAAAACAATTCAGAACTGAAATTATTCCTTTGGGGTTATGTTTACAACTTTAATAAATATAAGTTTTGTAATATTAATAACTTCGAAATCATTTGATCTATCAATATGAAATAAAAAGCAATTAAAAGATAGTATTTTTTATCTTTTTTTAAATATATAATAACATATGTAAATAAATATTTTTAACAAATAGGCCTACAGTTTTATAATCCTTATTATTGTATACATTTACCGAGTTAAAAATCCCCGTCAGCATAGTTAGATAGGCCTAGATAAATAGGCCTTAACGTTGTTTTTAAATACAGTAGAGTCCCGGTTATTCGCCATTCGGTTATCCGCCATTCCGTGTTATCCGCCACACCAGCGGCACTTATTTAATTTAATTGTAGGCGTCAGTGATTGTAGCGGTACGTGTCTGCGATAACTTGCAAGCGTCAGTGAGCGTACGTGACTGCGATAGCTTGCGGGTGTTAGTGTACGTGTTCTGTGTCTGACTGTACCATGAGAATTCCCCCACTACCACTGGCCAGACCCGCTTACTGTCAGCTCGTACGAACTCGTTTTGTAAACAACTGTGTCTCTCTAAGTGTTTAGTGCGTGCAGTGAGGTTATTCGTTAACATTAAGTTTTTGAGTATGATATGGTGAAAGTACCGTACAGTAGTTTATGTTGTGTTATTTAATCTTGATCTGAATTTTCTGTTTGTACAGATAATTCTGCATTAAATTTATTCGAACTGTAATTAGTTTCGGGACTTTTTATGTACAGTATTATATTGTGCCTTTACTGTATTTATCCTAACAATATTGTCATTCCATTTCGTAATTTCATTGAAAATAACTGTATTCCATTATTTTTCTTTTCTATTATATAGTATTACTGCAAAATATCGTATTTACTCATTAAATTTACAATAAACAGTATTAATGGTGTAAAGCGTCTATTATTTGTTCAACCCTCCCTATTATCCGCCATTTTAGCTTATCCGCCCTTCCACCGGCCCGTTTATGGCGGATAACCGGGATTCTACTGTAGTATGTTTTTTAAATTATGTATTTCTGATGTGTATCTAATTAATTAGCCTGTGATTTTTCACGGGGCTTACTAGTGTTTATAAATAACTGTTTGATAAATTTAGATTTAATATTGATGATACAAATGATACGCGCATGCGCAACACCAAATGTTTCGCCTTCCAGCAATGGTCGTTGTTGTTTGTGAGACGAGCACTGCCAGTTCTGCTTAAACGTGCTGGATTATGCTTCAAAGCGTTTTTGCTTCTTGCTCGATCACGCTTAAATGTGTTTAAACGTGCTGTACAGCGATTTTTCGTTTTGCTCCATCGTGCTCAAACGTGCTGTACAGCGTTTTGTATTCATTCTAGATGAGTGTGCGGTATTCCTATCTTACACATAGGAAATAAATGTTCGAGCAAGTTTAAACAAAAACGTTTTTGCTTAAAGCAGTTTTGCTGGATAAGTGTGCGGCCGGCCTATGAGGTCTTTTCTGCCTCATTAAATAAGGTAGAAAGAACAACTTATCATCCGGGGGGGGGGGGGGGGGGGGGGGGGGGTGTGTTCATATAAAAAGTATTGAGTTTAATTTGTCGCCTGTAAAATATATTCAATGCTTTTTATATGGGCACTTTTCCGCCTGCTAAATCATATGTTAGTAAAACAGCTGCTAAAACAACAATAAATGAATGAACTTCCGTGTCTGTGTATTCTTTGCATACCTCAATTGTTTTTGTAAACATAGTTTAATTTAATAAAGTTTCTTCCATAGAAGTAAAATGCAAATTGTTTACTAAAACTTTAGCTGGAGGAAAAATCTCGTGTACCTTACAGGAAGAAAGTATCTTAGTCGCCAAACAACTATTACATCAAGAAAGAATGTAATTTTTCTATTACTGAATGAAAGTTATTTTAGAGCTAGTAGAGCTGGAAAATGTCATAAATTATAGTTTTTTGCCTCTTAAGTTTGAAAAGTTCCTGTACTGGACCTGTTGTAAAATACAAAGAAACTGTGCAATATTGTAAGCTTAATGTATATTAATTCAGAAAAAAGTAAGATAAATCAATGACCTATTTGGATTACACGTTTTACACTTGCAAAAACCGAAGGAACAAGCTTGATTAGTAAATCGATTGTATTCCTGAAAATTTAAAATAACTGTACAGATTTTATAGTTTAAAAACAAAGTATTTTCATTTCTGGTACGAACCACGATCAAGCAAATATATAACAAAGCACTAAGATTAACTTTTGTACTCTTCATCGATCACACGATATATAAATATAAACACACACACACAATCTGGAGTTAATGCGTCACACATTCTTCAAAGAGCACTGACTTATTACGAGTAATCAATTATTATTAATGGTAAAAGGTGGAAAAATATTAAATATACATAAAATTGCAGTTCAGAATGAGATCTTAGTATTCGTCGTCGTCACAAACATCTAGGAAAACGTCAAATGCTTCACGATTACAATTACCATCCGCATTGAACACATATTTGTGGAAAGTCCCGTCCAGGCAGATTGCTGTAACATTAGAAACAATTATTAGTTCAGAAACTTGCTACTGTAAAGAAATAAGAAAAACTTGAACAATCTTTATAAATAAATAGTATGTTAAAAACTTAACACGTGTTATAGTACATTGTATGGAGTTGGCAACACTGTTATTTCCTACCTAGAAAAATCTAAAATATTTCACCCGACTGTATAAAACAATATCTTTTCTTTTACAGATCAGTCACTGTACTGTATAACATTCAGTCAGTTCTGTTTTACCAAAGCCAGTATATCTATACTGATATTATACAAAGGTAAAATTTGTTGATTGTATGTAGGGAGTATTATCTGGCACTACTGAACCGATTGAAAAAAATTGTTTTACTAATAAAAAGCTACACTATGATAGGCTAGAACATAGTAACATAGGCTAAAATTTATTTTGATTTAAGGGTTGAAACAACCCCTAAAACAATAAATATTAATTATTGAACTTTCCTTAAAACTAGAGAGCTGAAATTTTTTACATTTACTTCTTACAAGATACATAGAAAAATTAAACTATATTTACATTTTGACACGTGCTGCTAAGGGGTGAAAATGTCATAACAACCACTAAAACAATAAAAATTGTTATATTTTCCTTAAGTTAGTGAACTGAAAATGTGTACGTTTATTTCTTACAAACATACATAAAATAAACGGTATCAGGAAACTGACACATACTTTCTCCCTCATTATAGGAACTTAATTTTTTATTTTTAAGAGTAATTTTCCCATAAAAACCCTTAAAATAACGGAAAAACCAACTTTTCTCAAAAACGGCTCGAACGATTTTGATCAAAATTTTACAGTTTATAGTACTTTAGGTCCCTAATAAACTATAAAATTTTAATCAAAATCGTTAGAGCCGTTTTTGAGAAAAGTTGATTTTTCCGTTATTTTAAGGGTTTTTATGGGAAAATTACCCTTAAAAATAAAAAATTCACAAAAATGAAAAAAACGCCTGGAGATACCGTGGATTAATACCTCCATACCAAATTTCATCAAAATCGGACGACTGGTTTAGGCTCTAGGTCTGATAACATCCACACAGACACACAGACACACAGACACACACACAGACATCACTCCGAAAACCACTTTTTTAGGTTCAGGGGGACCCAAAACGGATATTTCCACCAAAAACTCAAACTCGAAAATTTTGACGAATACAATACTTTCTCCATATACTATGGTATAGGGGGAGAAAGTAAAAGTATAATAATGTAGGTACATACCTTTTAAAAAACATCAATTCCTATTCTTTAATTCCTTTTTGCGGATGACCGGTTTCAAACCCTCTTGCTCAGACCGCTATCAAATCTTTCACTACACAAAGGTTCCAGCTGAACACCGTTAAAATATTTCACACAACACTTACACATGAACACATGTCACTCGCTTGTGTATCCGTAAAGGACATGGACAATATGATTTCTACTTTTTTTAATGTTTTGTGTGAAATATTTTAACGCTGTTCAGCTGAACTGAACTTTTGTGTAGTGATGAAAGATTTGATAATGGTCTGAACAAGAGAGATCAAAACCGGTTATTCACGAAAACGAAATAGGAATGAATTGACGTTTTTTTAAAAGGTACGTACCTAAATTTTATTCGTACACCCTATTACGGACGCTAACATGAATAAAAAATATCATACATTGACATTTTGTCGCATGCAAATGCGATAAGAAATTTAAAAATTAAAAACCACTATGTTACATCCCAATTAAATAAATAAGACATATTAGAATTTAATAGTAGGGCCTATTTATATAAAATAACCTGTTTGCATTTGCTTCGACACAAGTCACCACAGGGGGCGGAGCCCTCTAGTAATATATAAATCTTTTCTAGTTTATAGCTTTGGTCGCAGCCAAGGCTTGGCACCATGTTCAACAAATTGTGCAACTACTTAAAAGCCACCGGGATGATACAAAAAAAACCACAGCATGATGAGCTTGAATAGAAAGCAGATTTTTGTCTTCAACAATTTTATCAATAAAGCGATAAAGATTTTTTCAAAGAATCGAATTTCTTTGCTCTATGTTAAAGAGTGTCCGTTTAAAATTGTAAGCCATTTGTACTATACAGTACTCCCTCTGTAATCCGGCATCTCAGCTCTCCGGCACTCCCAGTAATCCGGCGTTTTGTATTCAAATAATGCGTCCCCAATACAGTACAGTACAATGTTTCCCACGCAGCGACAAGACTAGTGTCTGAGTAAACAATGCATTGGCGCCAAAAGTGATGACTCACGCATGCCCCCCTCTCTCACTCCGTCAGTCTTAGTCACAATCGCACCGCGTTTAGTGCTTCTCAATCTGTCCCGCGAGTGTACCTGCTTGCTTAGTGTAGGACAGTTGTAGTGTAGTGTTGTGTTGACGATGGCATCCGTGCAGAAAAAACGTAAACATAAAACTCTATCTTTGTTAGATAAACATGAGATCCTAAAGCGGCTTGAAAAGGGCGAAACGTTAACTAGTGTTGCTAACGAATACGGTGTTGGTCGAGCTACAGTTCATGACATAAGAAAACACAGTGATAAAATAAAATCGTTTTTAAGATGAATGAAAATTTAAAAAGTAATCGACAGACATTGAAAACTGGTGAAAATCCTAAAGTTGACGATAGCCTATATGCTTGGTTTTTACAAGAACGTGGTAGGCATACACCAATTTCTGGTGAAATCCTTAAAGGAAAGGCTAGGGAATTTTACCGGAAAATTACAAAAAAGGATGATTTCCAAGCCAGCGAGGGATGGTTGCAGAAATTCAAACAACGTTATGGAATTAGACTGCTAAGTACAACGGGTGAGAAACTTTCATGTGACGAAAGCGCTGTTGAGCCATATAAAGAAAAGTTCAAACAGGTTATCCAAGAAAGTGATTTAACTCCTGACCAAGTTTACAATGCGGACGAGAGTGGTTTATTTGGCGGTTGTTGCCAAAAAAAAATATTTGTGCATCGTGGAGAAGCTAGTGCTCCTGGACGAAAATTGGCTAAGGATAGGGTCACTTTCATGCCTTGCTCAAACGCAAGCGGTGCACATAAGGTGACAGTGCTAGTCATAGGAAAGGCGAAGAGTCCTAGGGCATTTAAAAACGTCAAACTTCCTGTTGATTACATGAGCCAGAGCAAAGGGTGGATGAATAAGTCCGTATTCACTGAATGGTTTAATGAACATTTTAAACCCTCAGTGAAAAGATTTTTGAAGGAACGGAAACTACCAGAAAAAGCTTTGCTTATCTTAGACAACTGCCCTGGCCACCCCGATGAAGATGAGTTGAATTCAGCCGATAGTTTTATTCGTGTGATGTTCTTACCACCGAATGTGACCCCCCTCTTGCAACCAATGGACCAGAACGTTATCCAGTCGATTAAAATGCAGTACAAAAAGAGCTTATTGTACAAAGTGTTGTCTAAGGATGAAAGTGTTATTGCATCCTTGAAAGAAATAAACCTGAAAGACGTGGTATACTCGCTCGCTAATGCTTGGGAAAATCTTAACGAGAAAGAGCATCATTTTCTCTTGGAAACCCCTATGGCCGGACATGACACTACTGGATCAGTACAAAAAAGATGAACCGAACAAGAAAGCCAGTGAAGAGAGGGAGATTAATCTTCTGCGAGATGTGGTAAACGAACAACTCGTGAATTCACAGGATAACGCATTGACAACTGATGACGTAGGCGTGTGGCTTACTGGTGAAGCTGATGAAAACAACCAGTTTATGACAGAAGATGACATCATAGAGTAAGTGGCAAGAGAGGAAGAGGATGAGGAACTGGTCGAAGGAGAAGTAACAGCGGCTGTACAATCAATCTCTCACGATGCGGCCATCGCCTCGTTTGCCACGTCAATTGCCTGGGCGGAGGAAAATGGCGTCTCTGCTAACGATGTCTTAGTTTTAAGAAGGTTACAGGAACAAGTTCTCAAAGTGTCTCTCAACCATAAAAAGCAAAAGACAATTGATGCATATTTCCAGCCGTCTACTTTCAAGGAATAGTGTGAGTTATATGATGTATATTTGTACTTTTTTTTACTTTGTATAGTACAATGCAATTAAAACTGATTTTCAAATGATATCTGCATTTTTCTCGATATTTTCCAGTAATCTGGCGTTTTCGGTAATCCGGCAGTGCTCCGGTCCGATATCTGCCGGATTACCGAGAGAGCACTGTACTTATAATATATGTGAGTTTCAGGGAATTAAAATAATGTAAAAAGGGTGTAACATAAAGAGAGGAGTATTGTAAATTTTAGATGAATCAGGCTAAATTAAAAATCACATTTATGTAAAAATAATAAACATAGAAATCCAAAGGGGAATGCAGACAAATTTATTTATCATAATTAATTCATGAGAGAAATTGTTTAACAAATAAAAATCATAAGTATAAGAAACAAAGAAATTAGATAGGTTTTAAATATAAAGATTACGTCATCAGAAAATAGCCTCAAGGATCGGGTGCAGTGTATAATAAAACAGACATTAGCCTCGAAACAAGTACAGAATAAAACAAGAAGACGTTTATGATTGGTGGAGACCAGTCATGTGAGATGACGTCATTATGCATTATTATTATGCATTATCATTTGGCAAAATTAGACAAAGCAACGCTCTCAGTCGCTCCAGAGATGTCCTGCTGTACAGACGTATTTGTGCTGTGCTAAGTACAATGTTTCTATAAGTACAGAGTTTGCGGTATTTCCGTAGGAAATCCAACTAAAATATTGTTAAATGATAGTAGAGACAGTGATTTCACTTTAAAGTATTAAATGGTGAAAATCGGACGTCAGTACTCGAAGTTATCGATTCTATGAATTTTGAAAGTGTGTGTTGCTCAAGATAGCATAGTAATGGCCGACAAGCGTGGGTGACTTGTATAAAAATGAACAGTTGTTTTCGGGGTGAACTATATCTGCATATTAATAAAAAATAACTTCAGTGAAAAAACGAGGCTAGACTTTAACGAACTATAAAACTGTTTCTAAAAAGATTTTCATAAAATAATAAACATAGTTAACGTAAATTCATTCTTTGTTTTGTAAGTTTTTAAAAGTGCACTATAAAATCATAAATTTGACAAAAACGTACGTAAGTAGATAATTTTAAATAAGTAATAATAAAGAGAGAGTCTGCATTCATGAAAATTATGAATAGGATAAAAAAATTTTGTATGTTAGAATTAAGATTGTTGGATGAGTGAATGGATGATTGGTTTAAGTCTTAAAATATGGTTTGCCAGGTTCTTTATTCTTGTTTTGTAAATTTGATAATTTCAGTTATGGAGGAGTAAATTTAAAATGCCAACTATTATGTTTCGTTGATTTGAGTCCTTACCCTTCCTGGTAAAGTACTTCATGGTAAATATGAACCTAATTAAAAGAATAAATTCAGTGTAATATTAAGGTGAAACAAAATGGTGTCAGTTGTGTGGCCGCAGTTGTGAGTTCTGGCGGCATGTAATCTGTGTGCAGAATACAGATTTCATGCTTCTAGGATAAGCAGCCCCGTAGTTACCAACTGTATGCACAGATGTTAAATAAATCAAACATATGTAACAAAGATTTAATCGTCAGCTGTGACGGACACAGATCTGACGATGCAATAACTTATTTTCAATTTTGGGGTTATGCTTGATTGTTTTTGTTATGGTTAAGGGAATGATGATTCATTGAATTAAAAAATAATTAATAAATATAGTACGGTAAGTTATATAAATTGAAGGTATAATAGCATAAATAATTGTTACATAGAAAAAGGTTATTTTTTTTATAGATACAACTTAGAAAAAACTTGTCAAAATTTCATTTTATTTTATTTTTTTTATTATTAATAAATTTTGTTTTGTAAACGGCCCGCAAGGAGCAGCACGTTACATACTCCACATTCTTTCATCTGTCCCTCCCTGGCCCAATAGCTGACACCTTCGACAGTAATAACCATAAAATCCTAAAAATTATAATTTAATCACTTTGCCAACATAGAATGAACATAGCAAAACACAATAATTATAAAACTATTATACTATTCTACTCACCAATTACAGAATTTCGAGAACCAAAAGCACATATGCATGCACATTCTGGAGGCACAGTAAAGTTTGCAAGAGCCCACTGGGATTCTACGTAGTTACCTAAGAAACCCATTTTTGAGAACCTGAAAGACGTTAGAAAGGTTTGAATTTTCATACAAATAATAATATTCATAAATGCAAAGCATTATACAAGCTATTCATTTTAAAGTTTCTCATCTACATATATATAACAAAGTCGGGTTTGTTATACCACTTATAACTCAAGAACAGCTGAAATAATTTTTATAATCTTTGATTTGTTGGATTTGTTTCCGCCCATAATATCTATAAAATATAGGAAAAGTACATAAAATTAAAAACTCAAAATAATTTTAGGTTAGGCCTAGACTGATGAACTAATACAGCTATATTATTTGAATGTATTCACTACCATAGCAACCAATAAAATAAAATAACAGATACAACATCAGTTGATTCAAATGTATAATCTACATAATAAAAATGAAATGCTGTTCGTTGGTAAGCGTATCACTTGAGAATGGCTGGACTAATTTGGCTATTTTTTGTTTTAAAATGTTCGTAATAGTCCGAATTAAGATTTTATGAAAATAAAAATTTGTAAAGTTACCCGGAAAATTTTCAAGTTCAGAAAAAACTGAACATCCTTTTTTCCATGAACTCAAGACCATAACTCATGAAACAGCTGTTCTAATAAAATAGTTAGTAACACATGTTTGTTTACATTCATTACCATAGCAACTTTAATCAGCATTTATAATCAGTTTATTATCCTTCAAAACCAACAGTTTCTTTAAGGGTTGACCAATTTAAAGCAAACAAAAACAAAAATCAACTAAAAATGCTTACTATATTTTAATTCAATTCAAACACCGGTTGTTACACATTATATACAAAATCAACTGATTTGGATGAAAAACTGAACATCATTTTAGGTTAAGCCTACAATGAACCAAAACACGTTTATTTGCAACCAATTGGGCTAATTTAGAATCAGGTGTTTTACTATTCTTCACAACTATCAGTTTTTTTTAGATTAGGTAAAAGCAAACAAAAGGTCTACTGTGTTATCTATAAAGGTCTACAAACTATAGGCCTACATCTAAATTTGTGTAGTATATTGTTAAATGGCACAAAAACCATTTTGCTATTTGATTGTTTAATCAATTTAATGAAATGGAATAACTACCCTTTAAATTAAATCGAGCAATAGCGAAGCATTTTACATTTTTAGCATTTTTACTACGTACAAAATATATTCTTTAACATTTATATTTCTAAGGTAAAACCCAATTTTTATAACAATTTCAAATCTGCATTTAACCTGTTGAGTATGGCGTCCTCATTTGCAGTAAGCTTGTCAGTATGGCTTTGACCATTTTTTTTTGGGGGATAGAGGAGTAATAAGCCTTCTCACCACTGCGACCCAGATAGATCTATTGTGGTATACTTCCCTTTCTAGTGATCATCCCAGATCCCTTTCAGGTCTCTTACAAAACCAATAAGGGTTCCGGGATCAATACCACGGACCTCTTCCGGACTAACAAAAGCATTTCCAAGAGTCGTAAATTTTCTCCATGCGAAAGCTTCGCACTCGCACAGCAGGTGTTGAGCCGATTCAGTTCCAAGGGAACAGAATCGACAAGAGTCTTCCGAGACCAGCCCCATTTTTTTGAGGTGGTATTTGGCCGAGCAGTGACCAATGAGGATTCCCTCAATCCGTCTAAGATTGTTCCTACTCATTAATATCATTGGCTTTGACCATAAAACACAACCCAAGGTGTAATAAATTTTCTTTTTTACAAATATTAGTTAAGGCTTTATAAAATGGCGTCCCGACAGCCGCAGTGGGTTTTGAACTCTGCTTACCAAACGTGATAACACAGAACTGCAACTGTTTAGATAAGCATCATCATTTTTTATTTCATTTCTAATGTCTTTACTATGGATTAAATATTCTTGGTCAATATTCATTATTTATAACATAAAAGTTAAATTACCACGTAAATAATAATGATTAATAAAGTTATGGACAAAGCAACAAAAATAAAATATATAACGTAAACAAAAAGAAACTATTTGTATAAAAAAAGTTTATAAAAAATATGAGTGATAGTAGAATAACAATTAAAATAAACAATAAACTCAAAAAAACGGCACTAGAAGCTAAAGAAACTATGTTAGAAGCACACACTATATTCTGCAAGTAGAGAAATCTATATATTTCCACAGTTTATATAGTTAATATTAGAGATTGAGGTTTGGCCTTATCAAATCTAGTGAGAGTTTGATTTGCTAGGATTGCTCAGAAGTGATTGTCACCCACGATAGACTAATTGGGAAATCACTCTTTAAAAGAACAGAGCATTTCAAATTCCTGCTTATAATTTGATTTCAAAGCTCTTTGTAACAAAGCAAACCTTTAACACATCAAAACTATACTTACGAAGATCTTCTATTGAGTCGTGTATCTTTAAGCGCAAATATGTGAATTGTGCCTTTATCGCTACAGCAACATAAGAATTCAGAGTCTCGGCTAAAATTAATGCTGAAACAAATAACACAATCAATTGATTTCTGTCAAAGGAAAATTGCTCATACTTTTAAAAAATTAGACCATACTCCGATTATCAGTGTTTTAGGTTAGGCCTAAATTTATAAGACCTAACCTAAATATACAAAAGAGTAACTAAAAACACAAATGTAACTTACTGCTATCAGTAATAACTGTAGGTGCCATATACAGAAAATAATTAAAAAGATTAATCAATACGATGCTTAAAATAAACATATGTCTGAGCGAAATTACCAATAAAGCGTAGCAGGATCTGATCCTCTTCTCAGTTCCACAAGTTGTGTCCTCCTAGAAGTGTCCCATACTCTTATGAGAGTACCTTTAGACGAAGCAGTTGCTACCATGGTCCCTTGCTGGTTGATAGCGAGACAAGCCAGTTCCCCTTGGTGAGCATTAATTGTCACAGGTGCGCTTGACATGCCTGCTTCGGTATTTGCCAAGTCCTTCAAAACAATTCAATTCAAAATAATATTTCTTATGGATATTATTTAATTTATATGATCAAAAAAATTTGAAGATTCTTTTACAAAAAAAATTGTTTATCAAAGTTTGATAAATCTTTGCCATGAAACTTTGACAAAAAAAAAAAAATATATAGGCAGTCGTGGAACTGCCATCAGAAGTGAAAACATTTTAGCTTCATATAGTTTACAGATTATGGGTGAAATCAGCTGTTATATTATTAAGTTAAAGGAATAGGTATTTCTTCTTTAAATTTATATAAACGAATATTTTGATGATAAAAGGTTATATTTATATACAGTTTAGGTAAGATAAAATATAAACAAAATACCAACTAATTTGTTTATTATAATACATTGTATCTAAAATAAAGTAACACTTACTAGAAGTTGTACACTGCCTTGCTTGTGACCTGGAAATGCTAACAACTGCCGTTCTGATGTGAGTATAGGACTGACTTCACACAAGCCCAACTCATTGTGTCGGGTTTCAAGGGTAAACAATCTCTGGGCAGGTGCTGGGAAGGAGAAAACATTCATCTGATTGCTTGTGGCGACGACAATCCTGTAACCATATCTCAGGTTTACATAAGACTCTAAACCAATCACACTTTAATCAATTTAGCATAGACTTATAATTTAATAGGCTCTTAATAATTGATGAAAGTGATTTAAACAAACAATAAACAATGGCAAGTAGCTAGTTTGTGTTTAAAAACCATTAAAACAATTTGTAATTCTATTTTTTTTTATGTGTAGTGACTTTGTGTAGCATACAGTGTTTTGAAGTATGCTGTTCGTCCATTGCTTTTTTTTATATAAATATTGTAAAATTTAGCAAAAATCGAAAGTAAAAGACCAGCCAACACAATCCATATCCTTTGAGTTTGGAAGTGAGTCAACCACCATTTGTTTTATTTCTATCTTCTTACCCTGTCAGATAAGTCTGGGTGTACTAGATAGTTTTTTAACTAGCCTACAGTAGAGACACGCTATTCTGAAAATCAGCCTATTCCGAACAGAGTTAAAAGAATACTGGTTTTTTACATAAAAACAGGAGAAATTAAAAATATGTTTGTGGAAAACGTCCATTTATTGTTATACAAATAAGTTAAATAAAACATAGAGCCTAAGCTTGATGAAACTGCCAGAAATCAAATTGGAATGAAAGTTGGTTTTGTTTCCTTCACGTTTTCCATCCGTTTTGCGGGAAGGAAGCTATCGCAACAAGCATCCGATGAAAAGGATACCGGGTCCATCAGAAAGAAGGAAGGATTATGCAACAGCTAGGCACTAGTAGTGGTTGTTGCCATCTGCCGGTTACGCTTATCTGTTTTTATACTCCGTTTTCGTTGTCTCGAACAAATTTTATTTTTCTCTTGATCTTTTTTCAACATTACTTCGGGATGACAAAACGTACAGTTCGAACAACCTATCCATTCCCTTCCGTTTTTAGAAGAAAACAGAATCGTAACGCAACGGAAGGAAACAAACGGATGGTGTAAACCTACACTAAGGCGAGGTCAAGAGCATTTGCCGCTACGAGTTCAGTTTGAGCGTTCACCTCCTCGCTTTCCTCAGAGCTGATCAACGCTGTATAGAACTGACTAGCAGATGTCCCTGCACTTAATTTACACCTTAACAAGTCAATACGTTGATGTTATTCATGAAATCTGTGTTTCGAATTCCCGCTAAACCGAACAGTGTTCGGTCCTAATTAGTTCGGAATAGCGGGACTTTACTGTATCACGTTTAACGATTAAGAAGAACAATTTTACAATATAGAGGTGGGTCTACACTGCGGGAACAGGTATGTTGGATTTATCTATATTAAGTGAGCAATATTCTCAACAAAGTTTTGCCAGTGTAGGCCAATGAGGGAACTGTGTAGGCGTAGAACATTGAGATCCATCATAGTGCGTGTAGTTCTTAGTGAGAATGTACCCATTCATTTAATTGGTGATAGTACACAACATACAATTAAAATTACTTTTGTATAGGGTTACCATTTTCATTTAAAATGTTAACATTTTCCACAGGATTCCAAACCCCCACATCACTGTGCACTTTTCCAATGTTGGCCACATGCTAACTCTACTTTTGTACCTCTTACGAGCATTGAACAACCGCACATCTATAAAATTAGAGACAAAAACATTGTTAAAACCACTTACTTGTCTCGCCTCAAACGGACAGCTTTGACGGCAGAAGAGAAAATTAATTCTAAGATAAACTTCTTGCTAATGTCATCGTACACTAGAACTGTGTTATCTGAAAATTTTGGTCTGTGTCCTCCGGCGACTATTGCAAACAGATTTGTGCGATGGAGCATCTCGCATCGTGATATGCTGCCCATTAGCTCTAAGTCTAGAACACAGATAAATTACATACTGATATAATTGGCTAATGAGTATTTCTAGTGTTTGTCAAGGTATTTAGTACTAGCCCCTCAAAAACTAATTGGTATTGTAAGGCAGAGGGTTGTTGTTACATTAGCTAAAATAAACTTAAGATTCACATATTAAGCCGGTTCTACACGATGCTACGAACACCTTCCAACGTTGGACGTTTGATGGTTCGCCACATCGTGTGGCCGTTGTTCAAACCTACGAGCGTCCAATGGCGAGCGTCGAACGTTCGCATTTGACCATGTTCCGGTCGATGTCGGTATTCTTGCACCGAGTCAAAGGGATGCCTCCAATGTTTGAAGGAAAATGTTTGTTGGTTCGACTCAACAGCTACACGAATCGTTCATATGAAGCACAATTTACTCTCCATTTACACCAAAGACCCGTCTTGTTTAGGTTTGTTGCGTTTAGTTTTTAATCAGTAATATTATTTATTTAAATTTTCACAGATAGCCTAAGTAGGCTACAATTTATATTTTATACTTGATACCGTACTAGTAAGTTCCCGTGAAAAATCACAAACAGATTACCGGTAATTAGATACTATACATTTTCAAAATATAATTTAAAAATTTACTATTTTAAAAACAAATTTTATTTAGGCCTGCCTAAATATAATGTGGGGATTTTTAACTCGTTAAATATGTACAATTAAAAGTATATTATTATAGACAATCGTCCATGTCCATTTTTGCAACTGTACAAATGTTTAGTCCAAACTGTTTTCTTAAATATTGGATCAAACATTCGATTCACCGTGTAGCAGGAACATTCGCTGTACCATTTGTCGGACTTACTTGCCTCAAACGTTCGGTCCAAAGTTGGAGCGAGCGTTCGTAGCATCGTGTAGAACCGGCTTTACTTATTGGATATTACGCGTAAGTTAAATTTAACTAACCTCAGTTTTTTAAGGTAAAAAATCAAGATAATTGACCTCACCTAAAACAAAAGGGGAGCAGATTTTCCTTCTAAAATTAAACTGTTAGGTAAATTCAAATAAAATGGACAAAATACGAAAACTAGATAAAAAGAGTAACAGAATAAAATTCCAAGAGAATAATAAAATATAGGACTGTAAAGTGGTCCTACAATAAATAAAATCATAACTCTAGTCAAAATTGTGTACTCCATAAGAGTAAACTAGGTTTTTGAAAGCAAGAGCAGTACCAAACTCTTTGCATTCAAAGGTTAATCATCAACAAGTTAACCAAGAACCAAGGCCGTAGCCAGGGGGTGGAGCCCCCCCGAAATCCCAAAATTTAGTAGTAAAAATTAATACCAGGTTTAAAAAGTGCAAATTAAATTATAAAATAGACAACACAACAGAGGATCCAACAACATACTGTATTTTACATCTTTGTGCATTGCATGCATACTGATATTTAGATTTACTTGATTAAACTACAACATACAATACACATGGATGCAGAAGGTTACAGCCTTACTCTATTGTGAGCTTGTCTGATCTATTAAATAAGAAAACTATGAAGGTTCAACAAAACTACTTTACTCTAACAAAACACGCAATGCATTGTGTAACATACGCTGTAATTACTTTTGATAAAAGATTTTTTATTTCAATATTTGTAAATTTAGTCGGAAAAAATCTTAGGTTAGGCCTAGACTGATGAATCATCACATGTATTAAATTTATTACCATAGCAACCAATAGAATAAAATAACAGATAAAACAGCTGTTTGGTCCAATATTTCCATTAACAGCCGATTTCAAACTTTGAAGCAATTATTTGTATTTCTAACTTTTAGGTTAGGTTTTTATTAAAGTTTATACCTAATCCTTGCTGGTTCTTTTAACCTTTATTATAACTGCTAATATAAAATACATATACGAAATAATTTTATTTGAACATTTATCAATATTTACCATCTTTGCTTTGGGTTTATTATTAATCCTACACCTTTATTATAAAGAAAACATAACATGATTATGTGTATAGAAGGTTCCAACAGGGTTCCCCCCAGTAGTATATAAATTCCAGACAGTAAATGTAAGACAATTTCTGATGTGGGATCTTAGAATTGTCCCCAACATCACCTGAACTGGATTTAGCCATGTAATATAAATTTTTTCTTAAAAGCTATTACATTCTGTGAGAACGAGTCATCAATGTTACTGCTCTCAATGGTGTGGCCGATGTGCAGAAGGATTCCTCTTGATGGCTTTCAAGGTAGGATGAACTCCAGACACGGACGGTATTTCGAACACTGTTCAATTTGTTGAGTCTTCTAGCCACCGATACAACATCTGCAGGCATCACAGATTGTAGTGATGGTATGATAGTGTTAAACTTCTAGCTTAGTTTACCGCAAAATACACCTCTTCATTACCGATTACTCAAAATCAAATTCAGTTGATGGACAAAACATTCCATAGCTTGGTTAACCCTAGAACCGGAAGATCGCACGAAACGTGCGATCATGACAACACATTTGTAACGCGTGATTGTATTGAATATTTGACCCACTAAAAATCTTCCAATCTCAAAAAGACAAACACCATTGGAAAGGTAATGTTTCAAACTTTAATTTTTGTATTTACAATTTCTTTCTAAAACGTATATTTACATACGTAATCATCGTTGCAGTTTATTAGTTTCCTACAAATCAATCGGCACCCGAAAATTCATACAAAACATAACGAAATGACTCAACTTTTGTCAATCTCTAAAACCCGCCCAGTAGGTTGTCTTAGTTAAATCTATGTATCGATGGATTCATCACAATTTCCCCTATCCAAAACTTTCATCCAATCAAAAATCGGACCAATAGTTTTGAAGTTAGAAGGGGTTTTGTAGATCCTTGCAATTGGTCAGTTTTCCAACCAATAAACAGCGTTATTTATTTCACGTGATATATGTATGACCTCAATCGTTTTTTATAGATATTTTGGTATCTTTGTAAAGATAATTATTCAACCTAACTTCCCCTGTAAACCAAATATGCTATATTTGAACAGTTTATTGTGTAGGACCGTGGGAAAGTGACTGCTAATACGGTCTCATCTAACGTTCAAATCTGAAACGTAACGGACTTTTACAACATAGCGAGACATAGGAGTATTGCACGCATCTTGTACAGGCGAGAGTTTACTATATTTTTCTAACTTTTGTTATTCAAATAATTCTAAGTCAAACACTTTTATGAAAAGATAATTTACAAGTATACATTTCAGTTCTTTGATTTATTCTCTACACTTTGTTATAATAATATTTTATTTTTGGGCACAGCATATATTAGTAAATTTCGTTTCTAACTTGGCATACTTTTGATAGCAGACTTGTAGTAAGAACATAAAATCTCGTGTTTTCAAAATAAGAAATTTGAAAATGTTAAATGTTTTTATACAGTTCTATTTAGAACTAAATTACGAAACTTTTTTACATTTATGGAAAAAATTACAAAAAATGTTTACTACTTTTTATGTAGACTTAAAGTTGAACTTTTATTTTTCGTAACTGAACATTTTTTGTTTCTTGAGCTAATAACTTTCTAAATTTTACATCTATAATTTGTTTACTGGCATATACAAATTCTTTGAACCTTTCTCTACAAAAAAGCTATGGAACACTTTTGGATTGGGGTTAATTTACTATTTTTGGCAAATTTTTTAATAAATGCTTGCACACGCCAAAAAATCAATTTTCGTTAAAGCTGCCGGTTCTAGGGTTAATGGAGTAACAGAGTACAGGTAAAGAATAATTTATGCTCATAATGTCATAAAAATCTACAATATTCTTATTACTAATTAATTGTCAATTATTATAATTCTTTAATTGGTTTTAAGAAGGTTTCAAATACACTAAAGCAGTACAAAAAATGATTTCTGTTCCATCCTCGAATAAAAATAGTGGCTTTATATAAAATTTAATTACATTATTTCTTATACATAGTAATTAATTAACTTCTACATTTTTACAATCAACGTTCACTAATCCTTGGTACTGGTATCTACAATAAACAGAATTAATTTTCAACCAAAAAGGGTTCTATTACACACTAATTTAATATCGTGAGCAAGCTCACCTTTATGAAGCACAGACATATAATATATATATATATATATATCTTCTACTATATCATTCATGTCAGTAAATCAAGGCCATTGATTTGATAAAAACTTGTGTCTTAACACACTTGCTTTGTCAGCAAGCATTTCAAATTTTCTTCCAATTTTTTAGCATATTTTCAAGCACCAAGCACTTTTTGGATGAAGTAAAAAATATGAACTCGCGATGAGCGAGATGCTTTAAGTTAGACGCTTTGCAACTTTGTCGATGATTTGTTCTTCTTCATTGGTTTACAGTTATTAATATAAACCAGAAGTTTGATGTAACAGCTGATCGCAAGTTAAGTAGAAATCGACGAAATTAAATAAACAGTGGTAAATTCAATAGCTGCATGGGTTAATCACGTCACGCTACCGATGAAATGGACATTGCATTTCCTAATTTTGTAAGTAGTGTTAAGTTAGTCTACTTGGTAATACTGAACCTCAAAATGGACATAGTGCTTTTTCACATTTTTAAAATGTCTAAATTTTCCAACTTGGTTGCTATGGTAATGAATGTAAGTGCATTAAAGAAACATGTGTTAGGTCTTAATAGGCCTAACCTAAAATTATGTTTTTTTTTTTAATTACTGACAATCATTGTTTATGTTATTTTCTAGATTTCAATTTTAAATGGGACACAATAAAAATAATGATCAAATTTAGGATTAAACCAATGACTTATATATTCATAATAGTTTTCACATCTGTCGGTAGTCTCACGACTCCTTTCTTACTTTTTAATTATTAATTATAACTTTGTTCTGTAAATAAAGTAGTATTTGTAATTAGAAGATTTTTTTTTAAATTCTGACACTGGTGCAAAATGTTTGCACTCAAGCTAATAAGTTATACGGAAGGTTTAAGTTATTACAATTATGTCACACATGTTTGTTATTATACTCCCTGGTAATCGATTATAAAGAAGTTTGTTAAATCAGGAAAAAAAAAAAAAAACTGGTAAAAAAGCCTTAAAATTCTAAATATATTGTTTTAATGTGAATACAGTTATTAATGTTTTTAACCTCCAGATTAGAGCAACATTAGGTTTCTGTTTCTAATATATGAAAGGTTTGGTTGTTTTAGTTTCATCTGGAGAAAGGAGGAGAGAAATTGGTGAAAGTTCAGGAAAAGGCTGCAGTGTGAAAGGAAACCTATTGTTACATAATTTATATTGTAGAAGACATCACCTTCTGAACGTTCAACAATAAAAACATTCAATTCAGAAAATATGTTTCATCAACTACATAAAACACAATTACAGTAACTATCCCCTAAAGACAGAAATAAAGAGAGAGTATTTCATATTACCTAAAAATTTCATAAAATTAGTATAAAATAGAATATATTGTTGCCTGCATTTTACACAAATATTTTAGATGTTTATCATGTTAGCTGCTTTAAAGTACTAGTGCAGCTGAGAAACTGCTTCATTGTTGCTTTATTATTAAAAATATTATAACAGATAACATACACAAATCTGATTTATTCTTACATGCATTTGAAGTACAGAATGTTAATTAACATCTTACTTTTCTGAGAACAACAACACAAACCGGTTGATCCAGTCACAATTTGAGGGTCATAACCCCTTTTTCTAATATAATCAGATGTATAAAATGGTGTTTCATACAAAGGAGTTACAATTTAACATATTTGAGTTACAAGGAGTTGAAATTAATTATTTTGCTGAAAGGTAGAGCAATTTACCAATAGTTCATCCTGAAAGTTTTAAGTTTCAATCTGTAATTGTTTGAACACATTATATTAAGAGCTGTAAGCTGCAAAAAAATAATTGAGATTGTTCTCAATGTCGTATACACGAGGTATTCAGTCTGTTAGTTCAATAACTGCAGTAAAACCGTACAAGTGAGATAACATCGACCAATGTCTGGAAGGAATCAGGGTAACTCAGTTGGTAGAGCGTTACAAATCGTAAAGGCCCCGGGTTCAAATCCCGGTCTTGGTCCATGTTTTTCACTTGTAATTTAATTATATTAATTAAGAGACTTCCATACATTTGATTCACCCACGTATTTATTATTTTACCACATCTTTAGCTATAAAAGTACCATGAACTATATCCTTTAAAATTCTGAACAATAATTAGCAATTTCTAAAAATAAAAATGAACATAATTCTCACAAAAATACGTTTATTAGCCAAACATGTTTCAACGACAAGGTCGTCATCTTCAGTGACACATGAGCTGCAACTAAATTATAACATGTGTCACTGAAGATGACGACTTTGTCTTTGAAACGTGTTTGGCTAATAAACGTATTTTTGGGAGAATTGTGTTCATTTTTATTTTTAGAAATAATATTTCTCACGAGTCAAGCTCGATACATTTATATAATAATTAGAAAATTATTTTTTATCCATACTATATTTTTAAAGATGAAAAGATTGTTGTTTATTAGAATTTAAGTAAAAACTAATAATCAGATTTTGATTAAATTTTACTAATGTGTTATGTAATTTTACATTGTTATGTTTTTGGGACTGAAGAGTAATTCAAAAGGTTTACTAGAAAACAGTTTGTACCTACCTTCTCCAAAACAGTATACCAGTAAATTGACTGTCCGCTCGCTATGTCTGGCCGCTTATGAGAAACCAAATCTAACTGGATAAAATCATGGCAGAAAACACACGTTCAGTGTACGACATAGGGTAGTTTCAAGTTTGCACTTTGCTTCATTTGGATGTAAAATGTTCAAAACCTAAATTAGGTTTAACTGCTTCGAATGTGTAACCAACATTTAAAACTAATCAGTAAAAATCACCTGTTTGCCCTGTATTTTCAGGTCCTTATGAGAAACCCTAAATAGAAACGAAAATCATGTAATCCAACAATTTTCAAGTGCCCTTTTAAGCGACCTTTAGAGAAAACACAACAATTAATTTCAACAAAAATGTTTACAAATGCTTTGTAAGCTTAGACTGAATCGATACTGTTTAAAAATCAATGGTTTTAATTGTATGCAGCTTGCGTGTAACTCTGATGGTGACTTAGCTGATTTATTCACAGTGGTTTTTGATAATATTATTGTTTGTAATGAGTTGTATATATACACATTCCTTTTCCCATCCACTAAATACAAGTTTAATTAGTGTTATGTATTTTTCTTTATTTTTAATAATACATAATCCATTTTGGTATGTTTATTTATGCCAGTTAGCCCAATGAAGACAAAGAGCAGCCTAGCGCACGTATGAATATCAAAGAATGCCAGTAGTTTAATTTGAACATGCTTTACGCTGCGCTATACTGTTTCTCAAAAATCAGTTATTACAAAGGTTAAGTTGTGAGCTACAATAAAAAATAAACAAACACAATAGAACATTTTATACTTGTTTGCATGGTAAAAGGAATTATATCTAAAGCAATTATAATTTAGTAGGTCTATATGCGTAGTGAAAAGTGAGATTATTTAAGTAAGTAGTCAATTGGTGCCTTTTGACCTAAAACAACATGTCAGAAAACTAAAAAAAATAAGTTTTTGCATTAAACTTACCATAATGTGATTTCTCCACTAAAGGATCTACATTGTATATTCTTAAACCGCTTTCCATGCAACAAGTGAAGCATCCTGGAAATGAAGAATGTAAATCTTATTATAAACAAAACATAGAACAGAACAGAACATTTATTGGTCCTTCAGCACATGTACAACATTGCAATAGACTTCGTCACATACAGTTTAGTCATTAAAACTAACATAACTAATATTAAACACAGGCTTACCAAATATTGACATCACATTCCAAATAATCCGCCAACTTATAAAATGGGTGCTTTTTCAGCCAACCATAAAAAGTATGATATAAATCATCATTTGACAAGTTTTGAAAAGTGGCAGGCAGTTTATTGAATAGTTTAATTCCTAAAACTAAATGGTAATTTTTGGATTTATTTAATCTATGTCTTGGTTGTTCAAGAATATGGCCAAATCTTGTATTATGATTATGAATTAAACCTCTAACTTGATACATATGTAAATTATTCTTTACATGCATTACTACATCAAAAATATACAAGTTGATAACCGTTAAAATACCAGTTTTAATAAACAGTGGCTTGCAGTGTTCCAATTTATTCGAGTTTGTTAATATTCTCAAAGCTTTTTTTTGAAGAATTAAAATTGTGTGAATTCCTATTCCATTTCCCCAAATAAGAAGGCCATATCTCAAAATACTTTCAAAGAAAGCAAAGTACGCTATTTTTAAATATTCAAACGTTACTTGACTCTTAAGATTTACTAGTAAATAAATTACCTTTGATAATTTTGTCTTTACATAATCTATGTGCACTGACCAGGAGAGCATACTATCAATTTTGAGACCAAGTAACGTTACAACTTTTTCATAAGCAGGCTTATAACTATGTTTATATTTGTTTTGTAGAGTGACTAAAAGTTTTTGAGTTTTTTCTTCATTTAAAAACAGTCCATTTACCTCAAACCAGTCGTTTGCTTCTTTTAATACACTAGCTGCTACATTATCTAATTGAAAAATGTCTTTGTGACTAACAAGTAGACGTGTCGTCCGCATAAATTGTTGAGGAACATGAAACACTTAAACTTAAATCATTAATTAAAATCAAAAACAATATTGGGCCCAACACCGAACCCTGTGGAACACCAAGAGTAGTATTAATTGTTTTTGATTGTCTGCCATTTTTATCTACAAGCTGTTTCCGGTCCCTCAAATATGACTGAAAAATGGCTAATTCTTTTCCATGAAACCCATAAAATCTCATTTTTCTCAACAAAATATCAGGCCTAACACAATCAAATCCTCTACTCAAATCACACAGTACAACCAGAGCAGAACAATTTTCTTCCAGTTTTTCTAGTAGGTTTTTTACTAGAATATCTACAGCTTTTGTAGTGGATTTCCCATTTCTGAATCCAAACTGACTGTCACTGAACAAATTTAAACCCTCAAAATGAGCACATACTTGCTTCTTTAGAATTTTTTCCATTATTTTTGCCATTACCGGAATACATGAAATAGGACGGTAACTTTTCGGCTCTTTACTATTAGCCTACCCTTTTTAAATATTGGTACTACCCTTGAAAACTTTAAACATATGGGAAATTCACCTTCTCTTATACATAAATTAATACAATATGTTAGTGGTTCTAAAATAATGTGAATAATTATTTTAATTAAATTACTAATCACATACACATCATTGGTACTTCAATTTTTCAGATGTTTTACAACTTTAAGCACTTCTAACTTTGTTACTTCAGATAATACAAATCTGTCACACTGATAACTACCTAGATATTGATAAGCACTTTCAACTGAAGATTTAACTCTTCTACTTATTTCTTCAACGGATGACACAAAGAAATTGTTAAACTCATCTGGTGTGATGCCTTGATCTGCGTTGACTTTACCAGCCTTCCCCGCCACTCGGTTGATCACTGTCCAGGCTGCCCTGCATTTGTTCGTTGCGTTTTCAATGTATTTCTCATTATTTTGCTTTTTAGCAATTTTAAAAACTGTATAAGGGTTAAACCCAACGACCACAGAATTAAATAGACTGGACAAGTCGAACGCAAGAGTGAAACCAGTTTTAGAGTCATATACTCACACAATATGGTGGATGCAAGTCGCGAGCCGCCGCCCATACATGTTGCCACATTACCCGCGAAACGAAGCTCGTGTTCTAACTGTTGTATGATAGAAACTACAACAGCTAATTTTTTCAAAAAATACTCTTGCTTACAATATGCACCTGCCCTAAAAACAAAAATTTTTCTCGCAATGCAACTTTTTGATGTCACGAATTAAAAAGTATAAACAAGTTTGGACTTTATTTGATTTTTAAAGTTCCAAACCATTTTTATTTTCAAATTGTGAACACACCATTAGCGTCCCCCACTATTAAACTGTAAGTTTGTCAAATTCCAAAGATTTTCAGCTATTGAAACCACAGTGTAAATGAATAGGGCGCACTGAAACTTTCACTCCTTTCTAGGCCTGCTCGACACATACTCTATCCTCACACAAGATGGCCGACCTAGCTTCAATTCCCACAATGTACCAGTCAATTATGGCATGACCAGTCTATTTAATTCTGCGGTCGCTGGTTCAACCCACCAGCCTGTCTAGATCATAGCAATCTTCTCTGTAGCCTGTACTGATGGTGTGGTCAGTATAACGGAAAGTACCGAACATTGTCACTTTACAAACTAGGCCTATGTGAAGCCTGTGTAGGAATTTTTGTTTCCCTTTTACAATATGTTCAAGTACTACACAATTAATGAGGAGATATACAATTTAAAATCAGCATAATGTTCTTCAGCCTTTTTATGTGCATATGTTTGCACCCCTGCCGTTATATGACGTGTAGGCTACTATGTATTAGCCAAAAGACTTATAAAACTTAAACTTTCACTTTTATAAAGTACAGTATAACCAACCATTCATTATTCCTCATGCTAACTTGTCACAAATATATTCAAGCGATGTATAAAATTCATTTTTACTAAACTAAGTTATATATTTACCATACCTAGCCTAATTGTTACATTTGGTACCGCAGTAATCACTTCTTCATTACGTGTGCTAAATTATAAGCAATGCAGTTGCCAGTTCGGGTGCTTAATAGTTAACATCATCAAACTGTTTATGTGTTTTTCTTGGATTAAATTTAAGTATTCCTTTTAATTTTCTGTTTTTTTCAAGGCATTTATATTATTTAATTAGTGTTGCAGAATGTTCCATTTAGTGTCGAAGTTTAATATAAAAACGGTGATTATGTGCTAAGGATGGCAGCATTATCTACTCTTTTTCCTAAAAAGGGTCGTCGTCTACAATAACATAAACAAGGAGGTCTATTGTAAACTTATGCTATAAAGTATAAAGGCATTTCACCCTAAAACTATAAAAAATTGTTTTTATAGGCACAGCCTTTTAATAAAAACATCACTCTTATCTTAAAGCACTATTGAATTATTTAATTTTTAAAGAAAAGATGTGATGGGTTTTGCCTTTAAAGATCTTAGCTAAGGTAAGTTAAATATATCTGACATAATAAGATACTGCAGATAAATGATTAACTATATTAAACTGAAGCTATAATTTATTAACAAGCAATTCCTTCAAACAAGCAATCCAACAGAATTAGTACAAATTAAAGCCGCTCTATGTAAGACTAATTTATATAAACCTAGACCTATGTATTTTTACTTGTTAACAACAATTAACATTAATAAACTGAGCTTGAGAGAGAAGGAATTATATTTTAAAAAAATAATAAGTTTTTAGTTTTATAGCTCAGGGAAATATTAATTTATATATATTTAACATGCCGTAAGAAAGTTTAATTTTAAGGTTTTGTTCTTTCTTACGATTTGTTCCAATTCATTTTGTTGAATTATATTTGCTGTTTACATTGATTCAGTACATTTAATAATATAATTAAACATTATGATTACATTCTAGAGCATTTTCTTGCTCTTAGGCTGGCCCTTCTATCGCAAAATGGTGAGGAGGCGTGTTGTAAATTTTACCCAAAATTATTGTGTCAGTTACAATCAATAAAATTAATTGCAATTTTTTCTAATAACTATTGTAACAACCAGATAAACATATGAATGAAGAGAAGAAGTGCACTAAAATGAAATGAGTCTTATTCAAGTTATGTATTTGGGAGACATTACACATTCAACGCGAGCGATCTATTTTTGTTCAGAAACAAAGAAACTCTCAAGTCATAGGCTTACCTTGGTCTTGGTTAAATCTCAAACTTATTACTGCTCTTCCATTTGTTGCCATTGCTTCGGGTAACTTCATTTATGCTTGTAATTAAAGCTATAACAGTACATTACAAAAGTTGTGTGTATGTTTAGGATAAACATACAAACTAAATACATAAAATAATTACTTTGAATAATTTGTGATAAGCAACTAGAGTTAACATTTACGCACTATCTGCAACATCCTGAATATTTGTAAACAACACGAAATGTCCAGCTGCTAGGCAGCTGATCGACGACAGCTGCTTTGTGTTTACTTCCTGGGAACGCTCACAAACTTCAAACTGGATGACGAAACACAAACTTCTAAAACTACCGATAGGCAGCAGTAGTAGACCAGAAAATGTGGTGACACGTAAGCTGACGTTTACAATACTGACCTCCAGTTTGTGTTGTATATTCTTGTTCAATTTGAATACGTAGAAGAAGCAAAGAGCTGTTGTAGTACGTTTTATTTTGGCTTTTGATTCAATTGTAAAATGTCAACTAAAAGTAAACCTTCGTTCACCAAGGAAGAAGAGCTTCTTCTTCAAGATTTTAGCAGAAACGTATCTACAAAATCATCGGCATTATTTTATGGAAATGCTTTTATAGTATCAGCAATCCCAATATGTAAGTAGGTTTTCACATTATTGTAGTCTAACCTCAAACTATAATTTCTTTTGCCATATGCAAACTTGACCTTAATATAATTTAACACATAGCATGTTTTACTTTAGATTTTCAACAATGTTTCAATTTAGCCTTTATGTCATTAAATTTAGTCTTGTCCTAATAAAAATATCATTTTTATTGCTTTACAACCAGTCTAATGAAAATAGGCTGAAACTGGTTTACTCTTTGATAGGGCTAAGCTGACTCCAAATAAGTCGATAAGTGCAACAATATTTACTGTGAATATAATAAAAAAGTGGTTAAAAAATAATAGAATTTTATTTTGAAATAAACTTTAGGCCTAGCTCTTTTTGCATTTTCTATTGTTATTCATGTTTGCATGATGTGATTAGACAATAGTTGTTTTCCTTTTAGCATAAGATCATCCATATAGATAGGCCTAGATATTCTGAAAGGATATAGGCTATTTCACTGAGTCTAAAAATATTAGCCGAGTTAGCCTTTTGATAGGCTAGACTTAGGACTTGAATTATTGCAGTAAAAATTCTAGTATATGATTCCTCACCTAAAATAGTTGCAATGGTTCTAACCTATGACAAAAAAGGCTATAGAACGTTATCTTAGTATGTACCAAGTGAATATAAAGCGCTGCCAATTGTAGGTTTGGTGGCTTATATAGGCGTACTGTAACTTTCCAATAAAAATAAGGCCTATTTATCATTCGGTAGCTATAATATATTATTTTTCCCCCTAGACAAAAAGTAGGCTACATTAAATAGTAGTCTCCCCAATCCACTCCTACACAATGTTCATATGTTGGTACCACTACTAATTTTTCAATAAAGATTTGACAACCACTATTATCTCGATGAAGAGGCCTACCTATGCAGTACCGGTAAAGACATATTTTGAACATCCGGAACATTGTTTAAACAGTGGTTTAATATGAAAAAATCAGTTTTCTTTAAATAGTTTGGAGACAATTGCCAATGGATATTTCGGTGTAAGTTTACTATTCGACCCTAGCCTAATATTTTTGCAGACAACGACGTTGTTTTACATTCTACTGTTAAATACAAGTAAACATACCTGTGACTAAATACTATAGGTTAGAACCTTTTAGGATTTTTTTTTATTATTCTTGCATTTCTGTTGCCATAGGTTACTAGGGTCGAATAGTAAATTTGTGCCGATATTTCAAATTTTGTTTTTAGGGTACTAAAAAACGGTTAATCAATTTACTAAAGAAAATTGATTTTTGCGTATTAAACCACCATTTAAACAATGTTTCGGATGTTTAGAAGTGCATCAGGACAAATGCCATTTACTTTATGCATAAATACATAGATTTTTCACATGACATCCAGAAACGAATTACAATATGCGTTTTCTCTAATTCAATTGCACTATTAACCCACTTCATCAAAAAGAGTTTGGATTACCTGTATGTTTTTTTAAAATATATGATTTGCTCCATGTAACTTGTAAATTATTATTTCAGGGTTGTTTTGGAGGATTCATATGATTGACTTATATGCTTCATTCTTATCTTTCATTGTGGTTACACTTGCAAGTACTTACTTGGTTGCGCTAGCTTACAAAAACACAAAGTTTGTTCTCAAACACAAGGTAATTAATTTGTATTTTCTAAGCAAATGTATTTTTCTAAGATAATGGTGTTTACTATTAAATATTTATTGTAAATAAAAGCATCTACTATGATTTAAATCCAACTGGGAATAAAAATTAACTACTGAGAGGTAAACTTTAAATGATTGTTGTTTTTGCTCATAATCCGTATAATCTCAGAAATTTCGGAACTTATTTGAGATTTAGATTTTCTGAGTAACATTTTTTAAGAAAAAATAGTTTTTTTTTAGTACTAAATAAAATTGATATTCTGGGTCCAAAATTAGTTTCTAACGGTTGATTGTTCATAGCTTTACAATTAGGTACTTGTTTGGACATTTGCTATCATTTGTGAATAAATACAACATTATGTTTCGAGAGCATAAATGAACTATCTTTTTCAAGTGGAAACTAAAGCCAACACGTACATAAACTAACAAGAAAGCCAAAACCTAGAGGACTAGGGCTATATTTGTCATTTAACTTAAAAATGCAAAAAGAATAAGGAGAAACTAGAGCCAAGATGTGAAAAATGATGGCAAATGTCCGAACTAATTGTAAACAAAATTAAACATTTGTTATATGGAAGTCTATGATGTTCACATTTAGTTGAAGTTCTTATTGTAAAAAAATAATATTAATATATACAACTGTCTGATACCTTCAGTTTTTCAAAGTAATAACTTAGCTGGAGACTATAAAGAATAGCTATCATAGTAATTTTAACCTTCAAAGATTTAATAATTGAATTCTATGTTTGTATCATAATGTAAAATGTTCGATAAATAAACTAAAAGTATATAGTTTAGTGAGATAACATTGGTTTTGTCTTAACCTAAAACATTAATTAACTATATTAAATGAAGGAACCATCAAGAATGTAGGCTGTGTATATGAAGTTAAAAAAAAATAGTTCAGATCTAGGATGGTTAGCCAGAGACCAAAATATACATAGCATAAAGTAGCCTACTCTTTACAAAATATTATTCAAAATCTTGTGTAGATTGTTATTCTGTGTGTAATACTGTAGCCATTTATTCTTACTTGTATTTAAGCAAAATATTCTACATAAAATATAGGCTGCGTTAAATTATTTCACTCATAATTTATGCAAACTGTCCAAATGAGTATGGAGGGGTAACATATTGTTGATGCTACATTTGAATGGGTCTGACACAGCAGAATTTCAAACTTTACATATTTATTGTGGGGGTTTTGTATTCAGGTTGCAGTTAAAAGAGAAGAAGCAGTGACAAGAGAAGTTTCAAGAAAACTAGCTGAAGACAAAAAGATGAGCAAGAAGGAAAAAGACGAAAGGTAAGTTAACAGCTTTGAGGTTTTGTTGGCATTAGAATTTTAGTTTTTAATACAAAATAAGGTTTTATTTTGTATAGACTAGTACTTTTTAAAAGTTATTGTATTCGTTGTTTGTACTTTTTTTGTATATTAATTGTGAATATTTTAACCTTGTGATTTCTATCAATACCGGCATTTTGTCAATCCGTACGTGCGAGAGCATGGTAAATAAAAAATGCAGCTGGAAATAAGTATTTTGACATATGATTATGACTCCAAAATTGTAGATGTTTCAACTTTTGGGCCAAATCTGTTAGCCTGAAAAGAGGTCCTCTTGACCACACGTAATAAGAGGCATCTACCATAAATGGTATGGTCACCAAAAAAGAAATTAAAGGTAGAAGACTCCTCTATCTTAAAAATAAATCATGTTTAAGAATGTAAAATATCAAATGAATCCATCAATGTTCAAATAAACCAAAATAAGAGTATTTCAATGTTCGAAACTAGCAATCTTTCATAATTATAAATATATCGTAACTATATTTGAGGATCCTTTTACTTTAAAACACATATAAATGCAAGATTGGTGTCTTTGGGGAGATTGATATTGTATTCAAGTTTATGCAGTGTATTTAATTTCAAAGGTTGAATAGCACTGTGGCGACAAATTCACAATGATTGAATGAAACCCTGAACCACAAATAGAAGGAACAAAAAACTAAATAACAGAACAATTTAATGAAAAGTTATGTTTATTGTACTACTACCCCTAGTCGGCCTGGGATCAGAAGATGCCCCCTCGGTAAAATCCAACACGTGGAATTGAACCCGATACTTTTATGGTATTTTACGTTTTGATCGATTTTGAGAGAACCAAGCGAGCTATAAGGTCGTGTAAAAAACAAAATGTGCAGAATAATATCCTACTTTTATTTTTTTATAGATACAACCCCAAAAAATTTTCATTCTGGTACGAAAAATAAAAAAAATAGTTACTTCCAGTCGTTGGATTTTTTTGGCTAACAAACTGGTCCGAGCGACTTAACAACCAACATGTGTACCAAATCGGACTTAAAATGCGGTTGTTAGAGTCCGAACACATGTATACATCAAATTTTTAATGACACCCCAAGACGTGTTCGGGGACCATCATCGGTCTCACCAAAAAGGTCACTGTAATAGCTAATCTTTCCTATGGAAAATCGCTAAATAACTATACAGTCTAGATACATGAAGGTTTTTGAGTATCAACAAATCTGTATATCAACCCATCTCTAATGTTGACATCTATTGTGTCTAAACACTGACAATGTTTTGTTAACGGTGTTATTTTGTTTTAGGATACTGTGGAAGAAGAACGAAGTTGCTGATTACGAAGCCACAACATTCTCCATTTTCTACAACAATGCTTTATTCCTGGCGTTGGTCATCTTCACCAGCTTCTACATCTTAAAAAGCTTCACTCCTGCGGTGTATCCTTTATAAACATATTTTCTTCACTTACGATTTCAAAATGACTTTTACAACTGTAGGCCTACATACTTTATTTCATCCAGTTTTAATGAAAGCAGGATGACCGACAGGCTAAAGACATGGGCCCAGTCTGTTACAGTTGTAATCTCATATGTTTGAATCTGGCTTCTGGTTATCGATTTATGCTGCTTCCCCCTGTTCATTAGTCTAACTGGCCATAGAGACATTAAACAAATTAATAATAATAATAATAATAAACAATTTCAAACTAATAATTTTCAAGTATATAATTTCACATTTTCAGATTATGAATGCAGCATTTAAAAAATCTTTCATTTCTCTACAGTAAAATTACTAAAAAACTTTAATATATGCATTTTGAAACGACCATGTCATTTTTAGTTATTAATTAACTAAGTTAATTTGTAAAATACTATATTAGAACATGTTTTTGTATTAATGTATTTTTGAAAATTACTATTAGTTATTTGTGCTACTTTACATTAAATTTAAGACCATTTATTTTGTTCTATTATACAGTTAAAAGCATTGGTTTTGTAAAGAATAGGCTTACATAAAAGAAAGAACATAACACTTTAATTGTAGCACGAAAATTATGCTTTTTGCGAAAAAATTAAAATGGCCCTTTTACTATAAGCTACAAGAGTTTTACACCTGAAATTTTAAAGGAAAAAAACCTTAAATTTTTTGTATAGAAAGTATTACTCAAGTATCATGTTAAGTATGTCTCGTAATACCATTTTAAAGGGTGAAATTTAAAAATACCAACTCGCAATCACTAGAAAAATATTAACTTTTATAAAGAATATATATATTTTACTTTTTTTTTCTTAGTATGTTTTACCCATTTTGACGATTTCCCTTGACATTGCTACATGAGAGTTAAAAACTACCTTATTATCTCCACAAGATATTTTCAAACTTTTTAATATAATGCAAACAGAATTACAAAAACCAATTAACTGTTAAAATCACATATATTATTTCTCAAGGCCATTTTTTGTCAGTACGCCATAACTTCCTTAATACATCATCAAATTACATGAATGAGGCATCATTTTAAAGCTTTCCTTAACCGCTATACTGGAAAAATATACAAAATACAATTATACGATAAAATTAAAAAAAAAATAAATAAAGAATCCGAAAGTAACAGTGATCTAAGATCAAGTAAATTGTAGGGATATTTTCCTGGTGTTGGCAACACTGATGATAACAATACCCAGCTGGAGAGCTGCCGTAACGCCACTACATTGCTATTTTTAATTAATTGTAAGCGTGGTTATAAACAGCATTGTGGATTCACCTATTACTTTAAATTAAGTGGGATTTAAGTAAGTTAGAATGTGAATGCTTCGCATGGGTCAGCTAGTACTCTATTGGTTTTAAACTATTGATTCCTTAACTGTTTTTCAGTAATTACATATTGTCTGTCGGAGCAGCTGGAGGACTTCTAGCGTTGCTGTCTACAGGGACAAAATAAACTTATGTATCATATGTGTTATTATTTATACAAATCACTCTCCATTGATTTTGTTGCATTTTTTTTATACCTCTAACAACTGGAATCATAACTCATTAATTTGTTTAGTAAAAAATGTGTAAATTATATTTCTGTGTTTCTTTTGCCTTACCCTTCACCCATAACAAATCCTTGCATTCCTCTTCTAAGGAACCTTGTAAAAATGAAATATAATGAGACTGGAGGAAACCCCTGCGTGTTCCGCACGCCAACCCCGTTGGAACCTTCTAGTCATGTTATGTTTTCTTTATAATAAAGGTGTAGGATT
The DNA here is from genome assembly GCA_018207615.1 of Philaenus spumarius. NCBI lineage: Eukaryota > Metazoa > Arthropoda > Insecta > Hemiptera > Aphrophoridae > Philaenus > Philaenus spumarius. The sequence goes on along the minus strand of JAGFPH010002110.1, from coordinate 142,283 downwards.
AATAATAACCCCAAAGCTAATATGGTAAATAATGTTAAATGTTCAAATCAAATTATTTTCTATATTTTATAACAGCAGTTATAACAAAGGTTAAAAAAACCAGCAAGGCTCAGGTCTACACTTTAATAAAAACCTAACCTAAAAGTTAGAAATACAAATAATTGCTTCAAAGTTTGAAATTAACTGGTTAATGGAAATATTAGAGCAAACAGTTGTTTTACCTGTTATTTTATTCCATTGGTTGGTAATTAAATACATTCAAGAAATATATCTGAATCCCTACCTCTAATAAGTCTGTCACAATGTTATACTTTTTCTCCATAGTCAACTGATATTTCAGAGGTTGAAATATTGTCATGATTATTTGAAACAATGGTCCATGAAAAATGAGCAGAACTGTACCATTAAATAATTATATTGCTAGTAAAAATGATTGAAACAAAAATAATTCGACCACGTAGCTGAACCGCTGACGTGAGTTGAGCAAATTTCCAAAATTAAGTTTATAGGCCTATGTTTTAGGGTTTCAACCAAAAATTTGGTAAATAGTAAATTTTATTTACGACGGTGCTGAATAGCTGCAAAATGATTTGCACTCCATTCCGCATATTGCGAGTATCTTCAATATTCAAAGCATGCGTGCTTCGCACGCCAACCCCCTCGGTAGAATCCACCACATGGCTTTGAACCGGGTACTTCTATGGTATTTTACGTTTTGATCGATTTTGGGGGAACCAAGCGAGCTATAAGGTTGCGTAAAAAAACAAAATGTGCAGAATAACATCCTACATTTATATTTGTAGAAAAAATCAAAGACAAATTCATTCTCGTAGGAAATTATCTCAAAAAATAGTTACTTCCGGTCAATTTTTTTTTGTGTTTAACGTCCTGCTGTTTTGCACTTAAGGCTAATGAAGACGGGACCTACAGTTTTACGTGGAATCCGAACCACAGCCAACGATGTCTGTTAAGAAACCATTTAGAAAATTATTCGGGGTCAATGGGAATTGAACCCGGAACTTTTCCATTGATGGTTGCCATGACGATTGATAAATCATTGACGCCTTAACAACCACGGCCATCGTGGCTAATTACTTCCGGTCAAAAAACTTGCTTCCGATTGTGGGATTTTTTGGCTAACGAACTCGTCCGAGCGATGTAGACAACCAACTTGTGAACCAAATCGGACTTAAAATGCGGCCGCTAGAAGGCGAACACACACATATATATTTCCTATGGAAATATGCTAACAAGTCATCAGATAAATACCAGTAACTTGTTGATTACATGCAAACTGAGTTGACGTGAATGAATATGGGTTGAGGATGAATGAAATAAACTCAATACACAATTATCAATTGTTTTACTATTTATAAGTCAAGATCTTTAAAACAAGATCAAGTTATGTACATCTGATAGTCAAGCGACTAGTATACACCGACACTTACGACTAGCTTGTAGATAAAGTTGAATTTCCTGTCCGATTCCATTACAGTATAGGTTAATACGCTTTTCTTTTATGATTGATTTCATTCATCTGCAGGAAATGCCAATAATAACGGATCCAACAATAAAATATACCTAAAGCACAGTACACGGACGTTAACATTAAGGGTAGAAATGGCAACACTTTAGTCCAACCTAGGAAAGGGTGGATCACGTTCTCAAATAGAAACACCCCCCCTAATCCTAGGATATACAAAGATTCTATCTTCGAAAGAAGCGGTAAACAGAGTTTACTCTCCCTGACATCAAATAAATTGGAAAGTTTTTGGAATGCGTACACGGAATGTACTAGGAATAGTAGTACTTTTAGAGGCAGTTCAAACGGCGTGAAGAGAAGAGGGAAAAGAGAGTAATGGCCTACTGTTGAGAGAAGTAGGTAGACTTCAGCCTCTTTGCGCCATACTACGGCTAGCAATCTGGAAACAAAAGTAATATTTATAAACTGTTCAAAGATTGTAAACATTATAATTGACGTAACACAGGAAATTACAAATTTGAAAACATCAGACTTGGAAACATTTAGATGAGTGATTACAAATTATTTACACAATAAACTCATAAGAAATTTTCTAAAATCATTTATTTAAGACTGGCCTATAAAGGTTGATGTCCATTATCAGGAAAAACAATTTGTTTTAAACATTTTGTATGTTTATTCAATAAAATAAAAATTAACTACTCTCTTTTTCTGATTAAATAACTTTATATACTACTAGGGGAGACCCCTGCATGCTCCGCACGCCAACCCCCAATGGTTAAAAGAACCAGCAAGGCTCAGGTCTACACTTTAAAACCCTAACCTAAAAGCTAGAAATACAAAAATCAGCTTTTAATGGAAATATTCGAGCTAACAGCTATATTATCTGTTATTTTATTCAATTGGTTGCTATGGTAATAAATGTAAATACATGTGTTGGTTTATCATTCTAGGCCTAACCTAAGAATTTTTTCCGACTAAATTTACAAATATTGAAATAAAAAAAGGTTTTTATCGAAATGAATTATAGCCTGTGTTACTCAGGGATAGTGTAGCTTTGTATTAGTAAAACTATTTTTTCAATCGGTTCAGTAGTTCCAGAGATTACCCCCTACATACAAAAAAACAAACTTTACCTCTTTATAATATTAGTATAGACAATTTGAATGCTTGTCTGCCTCAATATTCTCTCCGTTTGGACAAACATCACTCTTCAAAGACATGGAGAAAAATTTCTGCCACCTACTTCAGATCCCGTTTTCCTCTTTACAGCCGCAACTGTCCCAAAACCTGCCCCTTTAAGCACTGATTTAACTTTTGGAAAAAGATAAAAGTCGGATGGTGCCAAATCGGGCAAATTGGAGGTTGTTCAAATATAATTATGATCTTTATGGTCAAAAACTGCATTACAGAAAGTGCTGTATGAGCAGGAGCTTAGCCCTAGTAAAGAATGAAACTATTTTTCCACAGTTTGGTGATTTTTCCCGACTTTATAATAATGTCTGTTAATTTTTGTTCCTTCTGGAGGTCAAACTTCCAAAATTATACCCTTGATATTGAATAGAATTTCAACTTTCTAATTCAAGGTCCGGTACATTGAATATCTTTTGGCCTCAGGGTCGTACTAAAAGATTTAGGTTTCGTCACACGTGATTACTTTTAAAGCAAATTTGGATTTGTGTCAAGTTGCCCCAGAACGTCAACTCAACATTCCTGTTACATTCTTTTTATGTATCAATCTTCTAATTTGTTATTGAGTTTTAATGAAATGTGATTGAGTCTTTGTGTTTCAACAATTGAAAAAGTATTATCCAGCTGCGAAAGTTCAGAATGGCTTGATAGCCGAAACGGTCGTCGTACAACGGTAAAAAAAAATTTGAATATTGGACACGGTAGGTCACAATAATTATTTAATATTTATAGTTTGTAACATTACTCAAGAAAACATCAAATGGCAGTGCTATGTTCTAAACGGTATCACGATTTTAAACTTGTTTGTTTTATGTCAAACTGTTTGTACGATTGTGTTATTATGCTTACGTGAGTGGGATGATGACCATCAGAATTGCTTTCTCATGTACATGCCAACCAAACATGAACGACGCAGCTGCGCAAAGAGTCAGACTCCGAACAAAGTGTAGTGGGTTGCCTGGACATCTCCAAAGTTTAATCAAGCAAGGCTGTGAACAAAGAGTACTTAAATTAAAAGAAACAAAGTTAGATTAACCTTTTCGCTGCGTATTAAAATCCAAGCAGCTCCCTATATTTTGCAATTATGAGTGAAATTTTTAAGTTTTTAATTAAGGTTTATTTTACTTAAATATCTCTTTATTACTATTTCTTGCATTAATATATACTACTATTTTCATTAAAAAAAAATTTTTATGTGTGAAAAACATGATTTAAGCCCTAAAAACATGGAAATTTAATAAATTGTTAAATATTTTAAAGTACTCACATTAAATAATATTTACTATAAAAAACAATGAAAATATTAAATCTACAACAGTTTAATATTAAAACATGTATAAGATAACATTTATAAGCATAAATTAATAATTAATTGTGTAATAAGTAGCAAAGATACAGTAACATATAATTCTAGCCTAGCTAACACACAGAAATTACACTTTCTTGATGTTGAAATAATGTCAATAAATTTTGTTTCTATAATGGAATATTGTAATAATAATTTTGTTATTGTGAATACTTTAAAATGTTTAAAAAGAGTATTTGTTTTATTTTAAATATTCATTCATTATAAAGTAGGTTAGAATTAATCATCTTCAGTACTTACATTATAAGAAAATAGGCCTCTTAAGCCAACACTAAATCACTTCAGAACTTTAATTATGTAAAACAAATATCCATGTGCAATATATACTAGAAATATAATTAAATATTATCATTAACACACACATAAAAGCAATGGAAATCATTACAACCACAATATAACCTTCACTAAACACCCGGTTGGAACGTCAAATGTCAACAAAAACACGTGATACTACAAAGTTTCACTGGCTTAGAAACAGGGAGCAGCACCTACTTGAGGCTAAATAACATCATTTCTGTTCAGTTGGGACTATAATCGACTTACGCAGCCAAAGGAAAAGTTTTTATAACGTTGTGGACTGAAGTCGATTTACGCAGTGAACGGTAAAAATCTGAAATCGACTAGTCGATTTACGCAGCGAAAAGGTTAAAAATATAAAGTTTTACTAAACAACAAAACACTGAACGAGGATCATGTTTTAAGGTAAGAACTGATTGTGCAGGGTGTCAAGGTCACCTGGTCCCTGCCTGTACATTTACACTCTTTGTCTGTGTTAATATTTGATTTGCCACCTTGTTAATTAATAATACCGCCTCCTGTGAAATGTATTCCATTATTTGGTTTTTATAAAAGACATCGACCTGCTGAAACTTATTTAAAGAGTTGATGAGAAGATTCTTCAAAACAGTCGCTTCACTATTGATGAGTTCAAAACTTCTCTAAAGTCCAAGTTCATTTATGTAAAAAAACTATTTCTGACAAAGTGCAATAAAAAAAAAAAATTGTGTAAGATGGGTTCCAAAAAAGTTGACGGAAGAACACAAAACAAAGTGTTTGGCACCAGTGGCGTAAATAGGATTTTAATTTGGGGGATGATTAACCTGGAAGGAGACACTACCGAGGGATCCCCCAACTTGATATGATAACACTTGATAATAATGTCTGCATAGAGAATGCTTCAAACTAACATTTCGTGTGAACCAAATATGTTTTGCTAGAAAGGTTTGTTTTGACGTTCTCATATGACTGTTGAAATTCAAACCTAACGGATTTTTATAACATGCGTAGAATAGCATATGGATGGGATTTTTCTATATTTGTTCTCAATTTTAAGTCAAACACTTTTATGAAAAGATAATTTACAAGTATACAGTTCAATTCTTTGATTTATTCTCTACATTTTGTTATAATAATATTTCATTTTTGGGCAAAGTATATATTCCTAAATTACGTTACAAACTTTACAAGTTTTGATAGCAGTCTTGCAGTAGGAACATAAAACTGGCGTTTTCAAAATAAGAAATTTGAAATTGATAAATGTTTTTATACAATTCTATTTAAAACTAAATTACAAAACTTTTTTACCCTTGAGAAAAAATTACAAAAAATGTTTACTTCTTGTTATGTAGGCCCAAAGTTGAACTTCTATTTTTCATAACTGAACATTTTTTGTTTATTGAGCTAATAACTTTGTAAATTTTACATCTTTCATTTTTTAACTGGCATATATACATTCTTTGAAACTTTCTCTACAAAAAAGATACGGGACCTTTTGGATTAGGGTTTATTTACTATTTTTGGCAAATTTTTGAAAAAATGTTTGCAAACGCCAAAAAATCCATTTTTGTTAACGTTGCCGGTTTTAGTGTTAAAGGTATATGTTGAAACAGCAATATTTTAAAACTTTTAGATTTTATTTTTTTTCAATTTTTTTCTAAATATCATTATTAGTCTTTCCTCTTTGGGGGGTGATTGATCACCCCGCTTATTTACGCCACTTTTTGGCACATTCTTTGAGCACTGTGACAAGGATGTTGATTTCTGAAGTCTCATTGTGACTGGTGTGTGACACTAACGTCCATGTCACAGAGAAAATAATAAAATAAGAAATGAATCAGCTGTTTCCTATAATGACTAAAGATACAGAGGTTTGGTCTAAATGAATAATGACGCAATACATAAATAATATTAACCATTTATAATTTTTATATATGCATTTCTAAATGACGCAAGGTAGTTACAGTAAAATCCTTTTTTTTTATAAATAAATAATAGCATATAAAAGCAGACTATAAAAGAAGGTAATGTAAAAGCAGACTTAAAAAACATATTAATATGTGAACGTATGTAGGATGTGAAAATTATATAAAAACTTTGTTTCAATGAGTAGTGCGTTATAAGCGAATAATAAAGCGGCAGTCGAAATTATAAACAGTTCAATAAATGGAAAATAGTAACGGGACATAACACAATTCAATGTATTGAGATCTTAATATGATAGTGTATGCAGTGATCATGGAAGCAATAAAAAGAGAGAGAGGGAAACAACTTGCGTACGTGCCTGGAGACAGGTTCTCAGGAGAGGGTACGCGACGATACGTTCTAGAAACACAGGGACTTCTATCAAGATGGCGATATAGTTCATGTAGGTTGCATGAAGCCGGCGTGCATTATTGCAAGAAAAATGTAGTTTTCTTTATAAAGTAGTGACAAATTTGGTCTCAGTATGAAGTAGATATACTTTATAGATGGAGTGATTGAAGAAATCAAAAACTGATCATGTAAATTGACTGTTTCTCGACTGATAACTTTTCGATGTGCTTTGGCGGGACTAGCGTGGGTTAGGCTTCAGAAGTGAAGTGAGTTTACGACAAAAATCCTAGGTAAAGAACAGTGCGACAAATACATCAAGTGAAACTGTAAGTAATAATGGCCATTGGACATATTTTTAGTCTGCAGGTATTAAAATTTTTCGTTTTATTAAAAAACTAACTTCATTTAACTTCTATTGCGTCATTACTTAAGGTATGGTTCAGGAAACTTTGTATAATTGTAAATAATTTCTTGACTTGTTTATATATATGTATCACTATGTTTATGTTTCTTAATTGCTGTAAATATCCATTTTTGATCATGTTTGAGTAAATAATTGTTGTCTTGCTGCAATGCCTTGAATTTCTTTATATAGCCACGAGTGTCCATTTAGCCACTACTTTAATAGCCAGGTTCCCACCCCTGAGAAAATAGAATTAATTAACAAGTACTTTTCAGTGATTAGTAATTACAAGTAAATATATGCAAACAGAGCATAAGTGAGGTTATATGTGGATTATCGCAAATTATCATGATTATTATTTTTTTTTTATTAAGATTATGGGAGTCAAGTGAAGGTGATTTTTAAGGTTTTAAGAGTAAGGTGAGTTGAAGTAAGGTGAAAAAAATAATATTGTTCTACGTTGAAGTTGGGAGAAAGATGTTATGGAGAGTTTAGGTGGGTGATGATTTATTATTATTGAAGCAAGGCAATAGGCCTAGGAGGTACATAAGTGATTTTAAGTATTACATGAGCGACGATTTTTGTTTTTAAGGTAAATAGGTAAAGGAGGTGATGAAGAGATATTAATAATTATTGGATAATCCACATATAGCGTTTTTATTTTGATTTAAAACATATTTTTTTTAATTTTTGAACTTTTTACCGAACCCCATTTTTTTAACACAGTATAACTTATCATATTATTTTATTATTTTTTGTAACCTTCCGTTACA